>CM066031.1:30175074-30321017 GCA_033557465.1 Ichthyophis bannanicus | reverse complement strand
TAGGTCATAAATACCTAGCAATCTCCCCAAAAGACCACGGTTCCTCACTGCGTTGTATTGTGGGTCCACAGCAGTGGATAGTGATCTCCAGGTCCCTTTTAGTAATGGTTTACAGACCTTTCCCTCCAGGAAACGTGTCCAAACCTTTTTCTAAAACACAAGCAAAAACTAACAGCTTTTCACTACACCTACCAGGTAACATATTTCAGAATTTGAATTACACCGTTGATGGTGAAAAAATATTTTCACTTCTTAATTAGTCTTAAAATAGAGTTGATCTTGTAGAGTTTCATTGAATTGTCCCCTAGTCCTTTCTGTATTCTGATGACATACAACAATCGATCTACACTTCACTCCCCGTTCCACTCCATTACATTCTAATTTTATAGACCTCACCTCATATCTCCCCTCAGCAGTTCTCTTTTCCAGGGTTAAAGCCCCTAATCTTTTTAGCCTCTCTTCATAGGGGTTAATCCGTCCAGTCCCCTTTACCATTTTGGTGGCTCTTCTCTGTTACCTTTTTCGTAATACTGCTACATATTCGTTTTCAAGATACTGGGACCAGACCAGAATTTGCACACAAATATTCAAGGTGTTAATCACCCATCATTGATGATACAGTAGGGCACAAGTATAATTCCTTTGTCTCGTTTATTTTCCATTCCTTTCCTTATGATACCCAGCATTCTATTTGCCAACTCTTGGCCCAGCCGCTGCACACTGGGTGGAGGGTTTTAACATGTTATCCAACGAATAGACATAGGACAGCACCTAAATCTTTATATCCACAGAGGTGGTGTTTCCTAATGGTGGAACCTTGCATCGTGTTAACCATTAGTTTGGGTTGTTTATTTGTCCTACAAGTGAATAACTTTGCCACTTGTCCACATTTCAAATTTCATTCTTGTCATTTATGGATGCTCCAGCTGTTTTTTCCAATTTATCAAGATCCCTTCTATGCAATTTCCACAATCCTCTTGTGTTTTAAGCAACCTTCAAGGAATTGGAGTTTTTTTGTGTTCATCTACAAATTTGATAACCTCAACTTCGTTTATTGCCCTTTTCCAGGTCATTTATGAATAAGTCAAAAAGCGAGCGGACCCTGGCACAGTGATCCCTGGGGAAACTCCCACTAATCTCACTTATTTTCTTTATTGGGAAAAGATTGATCGCCATTTAGCCCCTAAGACACACTCTTGCGATCCTCTATATTTGTGAAAGTCTAGTTTCCTGAATCCACATATAAAGTCCACTCGCCTCCCCACTATCCGATGAACTTTTTATCCGTAATTTGTGCCCAAAGTCTCGTTGACACGAGGGACCTTGTAAAACAGGCTTTATCTGGGAAGTCCAGACAATAGCTTTACATGATGTCAACTGGAACCTCACCTTTAGGCCTTACCTGTTTATATTTCCACAACGAAACCTCATTGGGTTTTTTTCCAAAAAAAAACATAACAGATTATTAAGACAAGATCTTCCTTGTTCTAAAACATGTTGGGCTTATCGTCCCATTAAGCGGACTAGGCATGATCTACATGTTCAGTAAATTTTTTCCTGGTAGTGATGTCACAGTCTCATCACCCCGGTGGCCAGTCTGGTACAGTCATGCCTTGGAAATACACCAGCAACCTAAGTCACCCTTGTCTTAAAATAGGTTGGCGTTCCACTATTGGCCATCTCTTCAATCTGCAGGTATGCTCACAAGATGCTCTTAATGAGTAGTTCACAGATTACTAAGATGCAGGTCTGTAAGCTCAATATTATCCGTTTTCTTTCTTTTAAACACCCTTGGCATGTAATACCAGATCAGGTACTAGGTGATTTGCTACTCTTTTCAGTTTACTATCAAACAGTTGTAATACATCTTCTCGGTGTATCGATATTTCTTTCAATTATTCTGCAGTATTTACCTTTAAATACCCAACTGCTTCAGTCATGGGTACACTACCCTACATCTTTCTCTCAGTAAATTCACCGAACGCAACAAGTAATCTCATTTCAGATCTCTTCATGCTATGGTTTTGTGCCGCCTTTGTTTATCCCTTCTATCATCTAATGGTCTCCAAAATCTGACTTTTCTCTCATGTTTTTTGCTTACCAAATGTACATGGAACGAAAGTCTTTCTTATAATGTTTTCTCTGTATTTCCACATCAGACCAAGCTTCTTCTCAAATTCTCTTCCTTTGCACTGCCTCTATCAGTGGACCTTGCATTTAACTTACCAGTGCTTGTGTAGTTTTTAGTTTTTCGTCATTTGCCTGTTTATTTCCATCTTCCTGAAAGAACGCTTTATTTGGCAACAACCAGCTGTCATTACAATGACCTCACCTTTAAAAACTATGCTGCCAGTTTTTTGGAGTTCCTTCCACTTTTATCTTAAAGCATGGCATACAACTGGTATGGGCTTCCCAAGATCTTATTTTTTAAACAAAACCCAATGCTTGATGTAAAGCTCTTGCCTCACAGACTTTATTGCAACTGCTCCTTTTATAAGCTTTTTTTAAACTATTTTCCTCATTTTATCATAGTCTCCATTTCGAAAGTTAAAAAGGTAGTACTGTGGAATGTTTCCCTTACGAATTCCCTCCTCCATTCTTAAACCAAACGTGATCATGCTATGATCGCTACACGCCAAGTGGCCCCCCAACACCCCTTTATCTCTTGCACTAGGTATAGGTGTTTTCACATAAGGACTCTAGGTCCAAAACGGCTTCCCCTTTGGTCAGTTAATGAATCCAGCTGACTACCCAAGATGGTAGTCATTTATTTCATCTAGAAACTTTAATACCTCCCTAGCATGTCCGCTGCCTTGACACTGACCCAGTCATAAACCGAGGTAATTGAAATCACCCATTATTATTACTGTGCTGCAACTTTTCTTAGCTTCCCTGATTACTTTGAGCATTTCATCATCCATATTGTTCATTCTGTGCCAGAGCGGTTTGATAGTAGTACACCTCCATTGCCATCAGCCTTACCCCTTTTTACATGGAATTTCAGTATCAATCCATTAGAGATTCTAACGGCAAAAGTTTGCTTCCCCCGTACAAAACTTTACAACTTTGTGATTTCAATGCCCTCTCTAACATAGAGCGCAACCCCTCCTACCGATTTTGATCAGTTCTGTCATTGGGATAGTAGTTTGTAACCCAGCTATCACAGTGTGTGTCCATGATTGTCTCCGCGCTTCCACCATGTCTATAAGATACCCACTCATATCTAAACTATTCATTTAGTGACTACATTTCATAAAACTTTCCCATCTTATTTTTAAGAATTCAGCATTTGCATACAAGCATTTTAGGAGATCCTGTATTTTTATTCATATTTAATCTGGTTATCGGTAGACCAGGGGTTAATTTGGATTCTTTAATCTCTGTCTGCTCCGAACTCAAGGGAATTTGGGCGACTTTTGTCTTTATTGGAACCTCTCTGCTACTATGGCCTAATTTCATTCTTTTGGTAGTATCCTTCAAGGATACATTGTTCTGACCCATGCTCTCTTGGGCGACTGTCGGCTCTCCCCTATTATCTAGTTTAAAAGCTGCTCTTTCTTCGCCTTTTTAAAGGTTGATGCCAGCAGCCTGGTTCCATCCCAGTTAAGGTGAAGCCCATCCCTTTGGAAAAGCCCCTCCTTTCCCCAGAATTTGCCTCAGTTCCTAACAATTCTAAAACCCTCATTCTTGCACCATTGTCTCATCCATGTATTGAGACTCCGGAGCTCTGCCTGCCTTTTGAGTCCTGCGTGTGGAACGTGAAGCATTTCAGAGAACGCTACCCTGGAAGTTCTGGATTTCAACTTCCTACCCTAAAGCCTAAATTTAGCCTCCAGAACCTCCCTATCACATTTTCCTATGTCATTGGTTACCTGTACCAACATGTACCAAGACAGCAGACTTCTCCCCAGCACTATTTAAGACTTTGTCTAGGTGGCGTGTGAGGTCCGCTACCTTTGCACCAGGCAGGCATGTTACCAGGCGATCTTCACGTCCACCAGCCAACCAGCTTTCTACATGCCTAATGATCAAATCACCAACTATAACGGCTGTCCTAACCCTTCCCTCATGGGCACATGGCCCTGGAGAAGCTTCTTCGTTGCAAGAGGGTTTTATATCACCTGGAGGACAGTTCCTAGCTACAGGATCACTTCCTGCCACACCAAGGTGATGCTCTCCTGTCACGTGACCTCTCTCCTCCGTGCAACAGGGATGCTGCCAGACTGTAGGTGGGACTTCAGGACTATATCCCTGTAGGTCTCATCTATGTACCTCTCTGTCATCCTTATGTTCTCCAAGTCTGCTACTCTAGCCTCCAGAAAGTGTACTCGTTCCCTGAGAGCAAAGAGCTCCTTGCACCTAGTGCCCACAAGAACCCCTCACCAACTAGGAGAAAACCATGACACTCAATGCAAAAGACTGGAAAGCCCCCATCTCACTGCTGGACTGCTGTCTGCATTTTAAGTTTAGGTTGTGGTTAGATATTTAAGTTCTTTACTTACTAAGAGTTGCTGAGGATACTTATACTAATAAAACTAGACCTAATACGTTTAATGTACTTTGTTCACCTGAAGCTTAATTAATCTCAGATCCTTAATTTATGCCTGATGAGGAAAAATGGCTGCAATTGAGAGTGAATATGGCACCTCCTTTCCTTTAAAAGGTTTAAGCACCTATAAAGCTACGATTATCCCAGGGGTGGGTGGCTGTTAGGGAGGGAGGGAGGGGGGGGTAAGAAGGCATATGAAAAGTTGGCTGCTACACAGTACCCTGTCCTGTGCTTCTAGGGTAATCTGTGACCAATTTCCGGGGGGAGGGGGGGGGGTGGTCCCACAGCAGGGAGCCTTGGGCTCTAAATTTAACCAGAAAGCTCTCTTCGGTGTTTTAAATTTAAACTGAAAACTCTTTGCTACTACTAGACCCTGAGTATTAAATTTAAACTAGAAGCTCTCTGTTTTAACCAGAAAGCTTTCTGCTGTGTTTTAAATTTAAACTGAAAGCTCTTTGCTGGTACTAGGCACTAACTGATTTAACAAATACAGCTTTAACCTAAAGAATTCCTTTTTCCTCAAGATTTAGAAAAATTCCCAGAAAGTAAATACTTACAATTGCAGATCTCTCTCCAGAAGTAGCAGTCCCCTTTTGTAGTCCTTCAATGACCAAACTGCATACCTGAATAACTTGCATCAACATCGAAGAGCAGTCAACAACAAGAGAAAGGAAGACCGCACTAGCACCCTCATGAGCTCCCTTAACAAACCTCGAGAGCTCTTCAGCCTCATTAAATCCATCACAAAGGATGCATCCATGCCTGAACCAACAAGTACTCCTAGCCAAGAGGCCTTTGCCACATACTTTCAAAGTAAAACTACCTCAACCTCCTACTCAGACTGGACTGACCTTGAAAACTTGCCCAGGCACCCCCTCCCTCTGATGATTCACCCATACCCACGCTAGAAGACTTTTATCCATACTCTCCCGAGCAAATAGATAAGATCATCTGTGGAATCAACACCACCACCTCCCCCCAACTGATCCATGCCTAGCATTCTGGATCAAGCAACGAGCCTCAGCCCATTCATCGCCAGAATCGCTAATCTCCCACTATCTTATTGCTTTCTTTCTTCCACTGCATCTCAAAACTGCCTCCATCAGGCCACTGATAAAGAATAACAAGCTAAATCCATTAGAGATCAGTTCCTACAGAACCCATATCCAGTCTCCCCTTTCCTGGCCAAAATACTAGAAAAGATTATCCACCAACAAATCTAGGACCACATTGACTCCTATGCACCTCTGGACCCACAGCAACACGGGTCCGCCAACAACACGATGTGGAAACCCTACTGGCGACTCTCCTGGACAGCAATACACAGGCTTAGACAAGAAGAAAAAGGATTCATCTTGATATTCATGGACATTGTCTCTGCCTTCGATACAGTCAACCACAATCTCCTACTCACACGCTTGCATCAAAAAGGTATAAGGAACCTAGCCCTCAACTGGTTCAAATCATACCTGTCTGATCGCCAGCAACAGTCCACATAGGAACCCAGTCATCCAGACCATTCCAGCAGACGCAAGGAGTCCCATGGGCTCATCCCTCTCCTCCCTGCTCTTCAACATTTATATACAGCCTATCTGCACCATTATACAATCGTTCAACATTTACTACCACATCTATGCGACGACATTCTGCTATACACCCCTTTCTTCATAGACAGCCCCGACTATTCTTCCATTGCAGAATGCTTCAATGCAGTCTCGGACTGGCTCTCTACCCACAATCTGATGGTTAAGATCAGAAAGTCAGAGGTCTTATTTATAATCAAAGATCAAACTTTCACCCCACCAACTTCCCTCAGGCTGGAAAGATTTCGAACTCATGGCTAAGCAGGAGTACATTATCTTGGAGTCATCTTGGACCAACATCTGAATTGGGAAAGACCACATACAAAATATCATCAAGGCAGTCTACCATAAACTAAGAACCCTCCGGTATCTATGCCCTCTCCTCGAGCCCTCAGACTTTCGCTCAGTATGCCAAGCCCTTATCTTTCCTCACTTGGACTACGCCAACATAATTTTCCATGGCCTGCCTAAACATGCTCTCCAGCCATTACAACTGGCCATGAACACAGCCGCCCGAACACTCCTGTCTGCGTCCAGATTTGAACACATCACACCTCTCCTTGATTCAGCTACACTGGCTCGCTATAACAAGCTGCCTAATATACAAAGCCCTCTTACTTACCTTCAAATCTCTGCACGGTATGTCCACGACCTCCCTCGCAAGCCTCATACAAAGTGCCCCTGAAAACAGAACCAGGAGATCATGCATGGTGAACTCACTCGTCACCCCCTCAGCAATAAGGACATGCACACAGTCTACTAAAAATCGTGTCTTTTCTTTCTATGCACCAACCCACTTGAATGCCTTACCTCCAGCAATCCGTGCCATCGCAGACCTGACATCCTTTAGGAAGGCCTTAAAGACATACTTCCTTGTTTCAACTAGCTTACAACCAGCCACCCTTAACAAAGTCTATGTCTTTACTGTCAAGCTTGCATACTCCAAGTTCATTTCCCCGTATTTACATTTAATATGTTGCAGCCTGTTCTTAATTCTTGGTTATTTACCGTTCCTTGTTTCTAGTTCAATATAAACTGTTGTACTGTTCACATTATATGTAAACCGCACTGATTTCAAAGAGCACGGTATATAAAAGCAAATAAATAAATCGTATAAGACACTTAAGCAGAGAAGTAGGTATCTAAATCAGACTAGGGAAACAAAATCAGCAAATATTTTATGAAGGTCTTAGGGAGTACTGATCCATGAAAATTTACATGTAATTGGCAGCATATACACATACAAATAAGTATGTGTGGAAATGGAACTTATAAGTGAGGGCCCTCTGTGTCGATGCGAGGGCTTCCATGCATACCCCTTCTCAGCGACCCAAACCACATATGAGACATGGAAACCCAGTGAGGTGCATGGGGAAGCAGAAGCATTAGGCTGAAAGAAGAAGTGCGACAGTAACATTGGGGGTGGAAATATTATTGGCACAACTGTATGTGCACATCAACTGGACAATATACAACGACTGTGCTTTTTCCATGCAGACCCAAACACAGCACAGCCTACGACAGCTAGAATACAGGATTGGGCCCATAGCATATGTCCACTTTCCAGCTTCCCTCACAATGTGGTCCTGAGCTTCAAGATTCCCGACCTGAAGCTGAAAGCTGGATCTCAAAGTCAGGTAGATCATCAAAAAGCAACCTGGTTGAGCCTTCATTTACAGACCAGCTAAATGATCCTTACCCATAAAGGGGCAGCAGATCCAGCAGTGGACCTTTAGGGATGTCTAGAGAACACAATATTTCCAAGACAGGTACAGAGTCAGTAGCTCCCATCTCTTGCAAAACAAGAGTATTCTTGCACACTGCTGACCACATAGACAGGTTAGCTAGCTCTTTTGATAGTGTAACCTTCCTTATTCTTGTACTAACCAGCTGAGTACTGGAATGTCCAGCAGGAAATTCAAAAGATTCAAAAGTCCTGAAGATCGTCTAAGGAAAAGTGTTCTGCCAAACACAGGAATTGCTAAACAAATACTTTTGTTCAATGTTCACAAAAGAAACCATGGAGAAGGACCACTCATCATTGACAAAGGTACTAATGGTAGATACCACAGCATTCACGGAAGAAAATGTTTATGAACAACCTGCAAAACTGAACGTGGACTAGGCCATAGAACTCAGATAGATAAATCCCAGGATACTGAGAGAGCTCAGAGAGGTTCTGGTAGAACCTTTAAAAGATGTGTTTAATAGATTCTTAGAGAGGAGATGATGTAGCCCCTTTTCACAAAAGTGGTAACAGAAAAGAGGTGGCAAACTATGCGCTGGTAAACCTTACCTCAGTGGTGAAATAAATAACGGAGGCACTCGATGGACGTTCTTGAATCCAGCGAGTTCCATGATTCAAGGCAATGTGGTTTTGCCAAAGGATAATCATGTCAAACTAATCTAATTGATTTACTTGACTGGGTGATAGTGATAGAAGAACTATATTGAGGGTATATAATGGATGTGATCTACTTAGACTTCAGCAAAGCCTTTGAGAAGGCTTATGAATAAACTGAGCAACCTGGGGATTGGTCCAAAGGTGGTGAATTGGATCAGTAATTAGTTGACAGGTGAAGGTGAGTAGAGAGTCTCCCAGGGATTGGTCCTGACACCAATATTTTATTTATTTTATTTATTTAATTGGATTTCTATACCGCCTTATCATACAATCAAAGCGGTCTTACAAACAAAGATATTAAGAGTATTAGTGAGAAAATGTAAAGAAATAAAAGTTAAAGTTATGGTATAATGTGTTAGAGTGAGTTGCATTATCTACATAGTGAGCTATACTATAATGTGAGCTATTATACAATATGTATATGATTTACATTCCAGACAAATTAAGTTAGTTAATTGCATGACCATAGTGTTCTATAAACAAAGATGTTTTCAGTTGCTTTCTAAAGTCATTGATGTCCTGAGCTGCTCTCAGCTCATTAGGTAGAGAGTTCCAGATGGAAGGTGCAGCAAAAGAGAAAGCCCTTTCAGAGGTGTCTTTACGTGTTTTTCTGACATCATTTGATAAGCTGATTCTGTTGTCAGATCCTCTTCTTCTAGGTCTGTTGCTAATATCTGACTGTATGAGATATGTCAGGCTTTCTGCAGAATATTGTTGTTTTATCTTGAAAATATAAATTATAGTTTTATATTTTACACGTGAAGCTATAGGTAACCAGTGAAGCTCTTTCAAGATGGGAGTTATATGTTCTCTACTTGATAGACCAAAAATTATACGTGCAGCAGTATTCTGCGCCAGTTGTAAAGGCTTAAGTGCTTGCTTAGATAAACCCAGATATATTGGATTACAGAAGTCAAGTAATGGAGTAATCAATGCTTGACAAACATTTCTGAAGTGAACAGTATCAAGAAGCGGCCTTAGTCTTTTGATGAGCTTCAATCTGTAATAAGCGCTTTTAATTGTCTTATTTATGTGTGATCTGAGATTCAACTCATTATCCAGAGTAACTCCAAGATATTTCACTTCTGATTTAATAGGAATAGTTGAGTTATCTATTTTGATGTCAGGAGGATGCGCAAAATTATGGTTACGAGAAATAAATAACGCCTCTGTTTTGCTAAAATTAATTTCCATGTTGTTTGTTTTACACCAGTTGGACATTTCTAAGAGACATTCTGTAATGCCCGAGAAATCAGGGTTCTCAATAGTGATAGTTGTGAAAATCATAATATCATCAGCATAGATTGTATACTTAATTCCACTTTTCAAAGGAATTTTGCATATTGGTTGCATATAAATATTGAAAAGGAGCGATGAAAGTGCAGATCCTTGTGGTACACCTTGTATTACTCGTATGGGCATAGAGGTTTTTTCCCCTATCTTTACTTGTAAAAATCTCTCTGTCAAATAGGAATGGAACCATTTTAAAGTGACCCCATGTAGACCAATCTCCTCTAATCTATTTAATAATCTATTGTGATTTACTGAGTCGAATGCTGCAGAGATGTCTATAAAAATCATTATAATACCTTTCTTAATGTCATCAATGGTGCGGAGTATGCAGTCAAAAAGATAAATCATTAAAGTTTCAACTCCATGGTTTGGGCGAAAACCATGTTGGTTAATATCTAGGGGTGCTTGAACATCCTGGTGTTCTTGAAGTTGAAGTTGCACTATCTTCTCTATGATCTTTGCTAAAAAGGGTATGCTGGAAATTGGCCGGTAGGCTGCTGGATTATTCTTGTCTAGCGTTGTTTTCTTCGGAATTGGTCTAACAGTTGCAAGCTTAAGTTGCTCTGGTAAAATACCTTGAGAGAAGGAATTTTGCACAATGTTTTGTATGATATGAATAAAATTTGACTTTGTAGACTTGATCCACGATACAGGACATGGGTCAGTGGGAGAAGTGCATGTGTTTATAGAAGAAATAATGTTTAATGTCTTTCTGAGCGATATTGGCAAAGGGTTGGAAAGGATACATTTTACATTGATAGTTGATAATATATTTTCCTTAAATCCTGCAATCCAGAAGCTTGTTTGCCAGCAGCTGGCGACAGACTTGAGGGACTTTCAGTGATGTCATGACTTGGTATATCCTCTGTGCAGCACTGAAAGAAGCCAGTAGGACACTTCCCAAGCAGTGAGCAAGACTAATAACATTTTCTGAGTTTTTCAAACACAAACATCTTTGTGTTTGAAAAACTTCGGAGTGGAGGAGTGGCCTAGTGGTTGGGGCAAGGTACTTCAGGCCGGAAGGTCGGGGGTTCAAATCCCACTAGAGGACAGCAACCTTGGGCCGGAAGGACTGGGGTTTCTAGTCCCACAGGTGCTCCTTGTGGTCTTGGACAAGCCACTTAACCCTCCATAGCCCATGTTCCCTGTAAAATAGTTATCTCCAAGTTATAATGCCCTGTTCAATGTAATTTCAGTTTGTTCAATGTAAACCGCACTGATGCAGAATAGCATGGTATATAAGAGAATATAATAAATAAATAATCTTTGTCACAAAAAACGTGAGCAAGCATTTGGCTCTCTTACAATGATGAAATTTGAGTCAGATCATAGGAATGACTAGACTTTTTATGGCTGCCGGACCCCAGACCTGTAGAAAAAGTCTTCTAGACATTCATATTGACAATACAACCAAAAGGCAGAAGGCTTCCCAAACTGCTTTAGCAGTCTTCCAGGATGGTACTGGATCGGTTTAGCAAGATTCAAAGAAAGTAAAATCACAGGTATGTAAAGTTTATACTTCCTTATCATCCTCATAGATCAATGCAGATGAGTGGGACATACCCAAGCACCGAGGACCCAGGGTGGGAGAAGATGACCCTAAGGACAGGCTAACCTGCAATACTATAAGTGTCTTTGTATTTTTCTACTCCTTTCGGGCTTCTTGTTGGTGCAATAAAGAAAATGGCAGGAAATGGTGGCGTCAAGAAATGCAGAGGCCTGCGCAACCCCCAGCAGCTGGCTGGCTCAATCCTGATGACATAAAATTGGAAGTCACATGGAAAGGGCAACAGCTCACTGTGTGTGACTGGCCTAGATTGTCCCCTCTGAAGCTGCAACTGTAAAAGAAGCACAGTCAAGCTTGCAGCAGTTGAATGAACAGTCTTCCCCAGAGGTTGGGGAGTTTCCACACTTGCTGCGATCAGCGATCCACTGAAGGTTTCTACTCTCCTGCTTCTGATTGAAAAAACAAACAACCCCCCACCCTAAAAATTAATTAACTTTACAAAAAAAAAAAAGCCAATCCACAGGATTGGAATGAGACATCCTAAGAGAGGAATGCCACCCTGGGCCACTCTCCCTGAGTTATGTTGATCCTCTTGACCAGAAGCTCACCCCTTTACAGCACACAGGCAACTCCAGTGGGGCACCTCGGGTACATTCTGGAGACTTCCATTGTCTAGACTGCACTAGCAAGCACTCTCAGATAGGCTGCCAAGAGCACAAGCTGAAGATCAAAACCACCTTTTGCTGGAGACAAAATACTGAAGGTGAACCCTAGTTGCACTGGTATAAATATCAGTGCTGATGTCACTGGACTCTTCTGGGGTTTTCACTGCCTCCATCACCTGCTGGCAGGGGAAATAACCACTAGCTTGGACTAATCTAGCAGGATGGTTTGGAAATTTGTTATGCTCCAGTGTCTGGCAAGGATGGGTATACCGGGTAGAAATTAGCACTTATTGGGATTGATGACGCCAGGTAAGGTTGACATCCAATAGAAATGTGTGACTGGCATCTGTGGCATTGTCTGCACTGGAATAAGACTGGTGACATTTACGGCAATGGGGATGGTGCTGAGTGTAGGACGTCCCTCTAAGGGTGAGTCCTGCGTAGGCATATAGACTAGTATTCTGGGACTGGCTGCACAACCCAACTTGCACAACTGTGCAAGCTTGGAGCAGGAAAGCAACCAGGGCTCATGGGGGCCACATCATGCTAGATGAAGGTACTGCATAGGGATGACAACTGCATGGAAGCTATATTAACCCTCATCATTATACGATACAGGTGGGAAGCCAGCAGCCAGTGAGATCATTTGCAAATCACCGATGACGGTGGGCGGCTATTTCTGTGCCTCACAGCAGACTCAAGGGATGCAGTTGTAGCACGATCAATGTTAATGAAAGTATGCAGGGTCGCTGGATCATTGTGGTTCTTAGAAACTCAGGTCTTCTTCTAGCTAGCGTAAAGAAATGCTTTGGTGTACCTCACCGGTTTGTACAGGTCTGTCATGGACAATAGAGAAAAGTCAATTATGTTTACCTGTTAACTGAAATTCCTTGAGTCCTGACAGACCAGTCCAGGTTTCCTCCCAAGAAAGCCATGGCCTCTAGAAAATGAAGGGGGGAGGGGTAGGGGTCAGTAGTTGTCCCTACAGGGCACTGGTAAATTGTAAGGCACCTTACTCTGGTAAAGTCCAAGGCTACTCTAGGCTGAGCAATCCAAGATATGCTTTGGATTCCAGCAGTCTATAGTGATATTATGGCTATGAAAAGGTCACTACATACTATTAAAAAACATTTAGATAAAATTTAGGTGATCTTAGGCATCTTGCTTAGGCATTCTGTGGCAAGATTGTTATAAGTAAATAACAAAGTTGCATTTTTTGTAAGGATAATGAAGATAGCACTGAAGCTGGTCCTTTGCACTGACAGAGAATACTGAGGGACCTTGGGGCTGCACCAGACTATATCCTGAGTCTGTTTCCATCTGCTAGCAAGAGGAGGAGAAAACCCACTGGTCTGGGCTAGTCTGTTAGGACTCAAATAACTGCAATTAAAAGGCAAAGATAATGGACATTTTGTAAAGCAGTCTCAGCTCTTAATATCCCAGTGCATTATCATATGCCAATGCTTTCAGTGCCTTTTCTAGTAATGTCTCCACTTTCTAAATCCTTTGCCATGCTGGGTTTAGTAGGGTGGTATTACCCACTTGCTGACCACATAGCCCACTGGTTACAGGTTGTTGCTGTTCAGTGCTTTCTAGCCGGCGTTGACTCATGGCAACCCTCTGGATAATTGTCCTAAACTGTGTCCGGTCTTCAGTCAGGCAGCTCATTGTTGATAGAGAGGCAGCCATAGCTGCTGTTACAGGTAAGTAACTTCATTTACTAAGCTATATTTTGTAATACTTTCTTTTATTCTGCTCAATAGTTATCCTTATTCTATTCTAAGACACCTCCTCGTACTTTGTACAGTATTAATTACACAGGTACACTACCAAAAAACTGCCTCCAGTTTTGCAACTGATTCCTATAGATTTTGGGGTGCTGAATCCAGGAAAAATAGCCAAAATGTTCCATCACGTCACGTTTTCTTGCAAAATTAGATTTCTTACCCATATAAGGAATGTTCACATAATTTCTTTTTAGCCGAATGCAGTTTATTTTCTTGGCCCAAAATAGAGGTTGTAATGGTTAACTTGGTTTGCAGCTTGTCGTGCTGTGAGGGCTTGTGTGCATCAGTGATGCTGAGAGCTAAACTATCGGTAGTTTAACTACTGGCAGGGTCTCCCAAGATGGACAGGTCTCAGCTGAGGTGCCAGACGAAGACAAACCACCCATCTGGGCAGCAGCAGAATGGGATAGTGTTGACGGCGGAGGATCACATTTCTGTGACAACGGCAACAACACCAAACTTAAACTGCGCGGAAGGAAGGCCCGGCAATCTACTTCTGTATCTTGCCATGAAAACCCAATGGATAGTTACAACAAAACAAATTGTGCTATGGTGCTGGAAGATGAGACTCCCAGGTCGGAAGGCACTCAACTAGCTACTGGGGAAGAGCTGAAGACTTTTCAGAGTAAAGCCAGCATTTATGATGTGGTTGGATCAAAGCCTTCGGGAAGTCTGACTGCTGATGTAGCTGCGCATGAAATGAGAGTCAGAAGCTGTAAAGATGTCTTACACATTGGAACATGGAACGTACGAAGCATGAACCAAGGGAAGTTGGAAGTGGTCAAGAATGAAATGGAACGTGTACAACTTGATCTGTTGGGTGTCAGCGAACTGAAATGGACTGGCATCGGGCACTTTGCATCAGATGATCACATGGTCTACTATGCTGGAAATGAAAGACAAAGAAGAAATGGTGTTGCATTTATAATAAAGAAGAAACTTGCAAGAACTGTAATGAAATACAATGCAGTCAGCGAACGCTTAATCTCTATTCGTCTACGAGGATTGCCTATCAACACAACTATAATTCAAGTATATGCCCCAACAACAGCTGCAGAAGAGAATGAAATTGAAGAGTTCTATGAACAAGTACAAGCTGAAATTGACAGAACATGCAAACAGGATATCCTGATAGTCATGGGTGACTGGAACGCAAAAGTTGGCAACAAAGAAGAAGGCAAAGTAGTTGGAAAATATGGACTTGGCAACAGAAATGAAGCTGGAGAAAGACTGATAGAATTCTGCAAGACCAATGATCTATTCATCTCAAACACCTTCTTTCAGCAACACAAGCGACGACTGTACACATGGACTTCACCCAATGGATTGTATAAAAATCAAATTGACTACATCTGTGGAAGTCAACGATGGAAAAGCTCTGTAACATCAACAAAGACAAAACCTGGAGCTGACTGTGGTACAGATCATCAACTACTAGTATGCAAACTCAAGCTAAAGTTGAAAAAGAGCAAACCACTCATGAATGCACCAAAATATGACCTTGAGAATATACCACTGGAATTTAAAGACTGCCTGCAAAATCGATTTGCTGCCTTAGATACAAATGACAGAGCTCCGGAAGAGTTATGGAATGACATCAAGAAGGTTGTGCTGGAAGAAAGCGAGAAGTCTCTACAAAAGGTGAAAAAGCAAAAACGGCCAAAATGGATGACGGAAGAAACTCTGAAAATTGCCCAGAAACGCAGAGAAGCTAAAGCCAAAGGAGAAAGAAAGACAATCGCAGAACTCAACAGAGATTTCCAACGTGCAGCAAGACTGGACAAGGAAAAGTACTACAATGACACTTGCAAGGAAATAGAAGCAGAAACTATTAGAGGAAGAACAAGATCGGCTTTCCTAAAGCTGCGAGAGTTAAAGAAAAAGTTCCAGCCTCGAATTGGAATGTTACAAGATGCTCAAGGTTCTATGTTGAATGATGCTGAGAAGATCAAGAAAAGGTGGAAGGAATATACAGAGTTTTTATATGATAAAGATCAAGTGGACCAACAGCCGTTTCAACCTATACCTTATGATCAGGAACCATTGGTGATGAAAGAAGAAGTTGAAGCAGCATTGAAAGCCTTATCAAAGAACAAAGCACCAGGCATTGATAGCATTCCCATAGAAGTATTGCAGCAATCTGATGCAGCTGTTACCGTACTTACAAGGCTCTGCCAAGAAATATGGAAGACAACATCATGGCCAACTGACTGGAAAAGATCTGTGTTTATACCAATACTAAAGAAAGGTGATCCAACTGACTGTGGAAATTATCGCACAATCGCTCTGATCCCACATGCCAGCAAGATTCTACTGAAGATTATTCAAAAGAGACTACAGCCATACCTAGAACAAGAACTACCTGAAGTGCAAGCAGGGTTCAGGAAAGGGCGAGGAACGAGAGACTCATTGCGGATGTGAGATGGATCCTTGAAAAGACTAAAGAATACCAAAAGGATATCTATTTGTGCTTTATCGACTATAGCAAGGCTTTTGACTGTGTAAACCATGAGAAACTCTGGGCCACATTAAGAAGCATGGGTATACCAGAACACCTGATCGTTCTCTTGCGTAATCTGTACATTGATCAAGAAGCAACAGTTCGAATGGAACAAGGAGAAACAGAATGTTTTAAAATAAGCAAAGGTGTAAGACAAGGCTGCATACTTTCCCCCTACCTGTTTAATTTATATGCAGAACAAATCATCAGAGAAGCAGGACTGTATGAAGACAACAGAGGTGTGAAGATTGGTGGAAGACTCATCAACAACCTTCGCTATGCTGATGATACCACATTACTGGCTGAAAGTGAAGATGATCTGAAACATTTGCTTCTCACAATCAAAGAACATAGTCTCAAAATGGGCCTGCACCTTAATGTAAAGAAGACAAAGATCATGACAACTGGCATAATCAACAGGTTCATCGTTGAAGGAGAAGAAATTGAAATCGTGAACAACTTTAACCTACTTGGATCAACTATCAATAAAGAAGCAACAAGCAGTCAAGAAATCAGACGACGCATTGCTCTTGGCAGAATGGCTATGAAAGACCTAGATAAGATTCTCAAGAGCAGAGATGTCTCTCTCCATACAAAGATTCGACTTGTTCAAGCCATGGTATTTTCAATAACATCATATGGATGTGAAAGCTGGACAGTGAAAAAGACAGACAGGAAGAAAATTGATGCCTTTGAATTATGGTGCTGGCGGCGAATACTGTGTATACCATGGACTGCCCGAAGAACAAACCAGTCGGTACTAGAAGAGATCAAACCTAAGCTTTCTTTAGAAGCTCAGATGACAAGACTTCGACTTTCATACTTCGGACACATCATGCGAAGAGAGAGATCATTAGAGAAAGACATCATGCTTGGCAAGATAGAAGGTCAACGCAAAAGAGGAAGGCCAGCAATGAGATGGATTGCTACAATAACAGCAGCTACGGGTACCAGTCTGTCAACAATGAGCCGCCTGACTGAAGACCGAACACAATTTAGGATAGCTATCCAGAGGGTCGCCATGAGTCGACTCCGACTCGACGGCACTTAACAACAACAATGGTTAACTAACTAGAAACACTCCCTCATGATATTTTAGAGTGTTTTGTATTCATTTTATACATTAACAGGACAATTGGGAGGCGGGGGGCTAAATCCAGTACTCGCGCTGGCGCATGTTCTTTCCTGTTCGCCTCGCCTCGTTCGCTCGCTCAAACACGGTGGTTGCGACATGAACGTTCCTATCAAATTTCAGTTTCTTGCAAGTTCATTATTACCTTTTGTTTGCTCAGTCGCAATCCAGCTTTATTCCGAAGTGGTTCACTACAGTTGTAGTTTGCAGTGCTGTGTATTTGTGATGGCTCACAGAGCCAGAGGTTGCGTCATCTCTCCGGACAGTTTTTGTTTTATTTGTGGGGAATATACCGTGAAAAAGCGGCAGAGGAACATTTCTGCATTTATTAAAAAAGTATATTTCGCCTATTTCGGTTTGAAGTTAGGCGATCAAGACAAACCGTGGGCTCCTCACAAAGTGTGCAAGACATGTGAGGAAGATCTACGCTTATGGATGAAAGGTAAAAAACAAGCATTTCGTTTCGGAATACCTATTATGTGGCGTGAACAAAGAGACCACAGCAGTGACTGCTATTTTTGCTCTTGCATTGTTAAGGGATACAACTTAAAAAATAAGAACGTAATAAGTTACCCCAACCTTCCCTCAGCAATTAGGCCTATGCCTCATAGCAACGAAGTACCTGTGCCTGAACCACCAAAATCTTTGGATCATATTTGTGTGGACGGTTCTGATCATGATGAGACTCATCAGATGGCTTTTCCCGATGAGTCCAGTACTTCCGAGTTTGAAACTGAACCAGATCCGAAACCTGAACTTTTCTCTCAAGCTGAATTGAATGATTTAGTCCGGGATTTAGGACTCCCAAAAGATGCTGCCCAACTGCTAGGTTCTCGGCTTAAACAGAAAAATCTATTGTCACCAGGAACAACTTTTATTGGTACCGCAACCGCGAGACACAATTTTTGAAGTATTTCAGCAAAGAGGAAGATTTGGTATTTTGCAACGATATATACGGAGTGATGGAAAAGTTTAAACTCAAGTATGATCCTGCTGAATGGCGGCTGTTCATTGATTCGTCAAAAGACAGCATAAAAGGTGTTCTTCTTCATAATGGCAACACATTCGCTTCAGTTCCTATTGCTCACTCTGTTATTCTCCAAGAAAAATACGAGAATTTGGCCCTGATTCTTCAGAAGATTCGTTATGATGAGCATAAGTGGATGATTTGTGGAGACTTTAAAATTCTATCCATGCTATTAGGGCAGCAATCCGGTTTCACCAAATATCCCTGCTTCCTTTGCTTGTGGGATAGCCGTGCCCGCGACCTACACTGGGGGAAAAAAGACTGGCCAATATTTGAGTATTTGAGACCCGGTGAGAAAAATGTTCTTCATGAGAGCTTGGTACCTCGTGATAAAATTCTATTACCACCTCTCCACATTAAGTTGGGTCTCATTAAGCAATTCATCAAGTCCCTTCCAAAAGATGGTGAGTGCTTTCGGTACCTTTGCTCAAAGTTCCCCCGACTTTCTGAAGCAAAGCTAAAGGAAGGAGTGTTTGTTGGCCCTGATATAAGGAAACTCATTTCAGATGGAGCATTCGCTGAAACGATGTCTGAGAAGGAAAAAGAAGCCTGGGATTCCTTCAAGGATGTTGTTCTCAAATTCTTGGGGAACAGGCGGGATGAGAACTATAAGGATATTGTTGCCAGGATGCTCAATGCCTTCAAAGAACAAGGCTGTAACATGAGCCTGAAAGTCCATTTCTTGCACTCCCATGTGAACTACTTTCCCGAAAACTTGGGGGCGTACAGTGAAGAACAAGGTGAAAGGTTTCACCAGGACATCAAGGACGCAGAGAGAAGGTACCAAGGAAGATGGAACACCACTATGATGGCTGATTTCTGCTGGTTGCTGCTGCGGGAAACCCCAGATGAAAAATACGCCAAGCAGCACACCAAGAGAAGCATTCGGGGAAGAAGAAACGGGCCCACCAGGAGATTGATTGACCCAAGAATGACTTTAAAATCTAAACTGTGTTGACAAATATCGTGTTTTTACTAAACTTTGAAATAAAAATTTGCTAGTTATTACCACAGTGTCGGATCTCATTTATTAGAATTTTATTTTCACACCATCGGGTGTTTGTCTTCATGTATTGCAATGGTGCGGTTTGCGTTTTCTATTCTTACATACATACCTGTACAACATTTTTTGCACATTTCTTTGCTTTGCTTTGTGTCTAACCTCGCTCTTATATGCTCAATGTTTGTGCACATGTATGTGGCTGTTTTAAGTGCAGACAATTTTGCTACCATCACAGTGTGTTTTGTTGACATTACTCTATTCTTATGTGCTGCCTTGTTACGATTTTCTTTATTCTTATTTGAATAACTACTAAACAATTAGTATAAAGAATTCATCCAAGAAACTTTTATCTCAATCGCACTCAATCTGAAACGTTCACCTCAAACTGCTAACCCAATGTAGCAAAAAATCTGTACGTGATGGAGCAAATTGGTTACCAGATTTGGATTCAGCACACCAAAAAACATAAAAATCAATCGAAACATTAGAGGCAGTTTAAAAAAAATTTTTTTTAGTGTACCTGTGTTATTATTCACCAGCACTCATCTTACTCTGTATAATATTATTAGTCACGTATACTATTTATTACAGTATGTACATTATTTATTATATATCCTATTAGTCTATATATTATTTGCTATAATTAACCCATATCCTGCAATAAAACCCTCTGTACAGCATTAAAGTTAATCACATGCATGCTGACATCCCTCATATTACCTCGTACAATATTTATTATTACTCACCTGGGTATGAGTGAGTAACTGCTCTTTCTCCTGACTCCTGGAGATCCCAGACATACGGCTCTTCCTCCTTTTTAATCCTTGATAATTTATTAGGATTGATCTTTTCATAGCCTGTATCCAGGAACAGAATGAAAAATTGCATTGTTCTGTGATCACAGATCATTGTTCTGTGATCACAAGGAATGAATAATTCACAGAGCAGCTTATGATGGGGGAAGGAAGGATGTACTACTGCCCTTCATCATAAAGCAGGGAGATCTGGTTGTTATTATACCTCACTTCAAATATTCGGGTATTGGAATAAGTCAATTAAGAGGTTATTTTATAACAAGATGCCCATGTGTCTTTATAAAAAACTACCCCACTAAACCAGCCAAAATCACGACTAGAATGATGCAATAGACAATGCTGCCTGCTCAGAAGCAGGTGTAAATGTTCACTTGTAAAGTCAGTGCACACATCACGACTCCACCCATATAGAGGAGATCAGACTCACCTGCACAGCCATGGACCAAGAGCAGAACATCAATACGCTGCTCTCTATGACTGCGGGCTTCTTCAGTGCCTGTGGGAGCAGTTTGTCCCACAGGCTGAACGAGAGAGAAAGGACGCTGAAGAGTTGCTGGAGCCAGAGATGCACAGGAAGTAAGAGGGACAAACTTAAAGGGGCAATAGGTTTGACAAAGAAAGACAGGGGGAAGGCACACTGCTAGAGTGATATGTACCTTTATGTCCCAGCCAGCCCGCCAGCCACAGAAAATAGAGGGAGTGGGAGGATGTTCCTGTGCAGCAATTTGGTAAGTCAGAATCAGACACACATGCAGCAGAGAGCACAGAGTCTGAAGCTTGTAGTTAGTATCACTGCCAATCCACTACAAGGAGCACCACAGCTGGCTCTCATGGAAGACTATGGAGTGATCTTGTCAATTTTGTTCAGCCTTGCTGCAATGTCAACAAAGTCTCTGCAAGTTTCATACTTGCAGCAGTGAAGCAATGCTCTTAAAGAAATCCCAAAGTCCAACCAAGTAGTGTCTCTCACATTGATGCTGCCACCATCAACTGTTGAGACTGTCATCGTCAGCTCTGGGATTGAGCCTGTTTCTTAGTGTTCACTGTAGCTTCCATGCTGCTTACACACAGGGGTAGCAGTGGCTTTCCTCGGGTCTTATTGACTTTTTTAAGCCCAGCTACACTAAATCTTTTTAATCACCTTCTCCTTATTTGTTGGATTTAAAAAAAGAGCTGCACAATCATGCATGCAGAGATAGAGCAGCAGTAGTACCTGTAGCAACAATAACAGATGAGAGAAGAGGCAGGAAAAGCTAAGCGGTTGTAAACTTTGTAGATCTTTTATTGGTTACATAAATAAAACATTGATTGGGTTTGCTTAGATCGAACAGCCTGTTTCTACAATGTTATATATTTACTCCTTGGTACTTCTTTTTATTCCAGCTATGCATTTGCCCCTTCACTGCAATGTTCTTGTTAGAAGATTTGATTATAAGAACTATCAGCATCATATGAACAGAGTTCACAAAGGAGTTTTGGGATAGAAGGAGTACAACCTATCATTAATAGTAATGAAGAAGGGAGGCATTGATCTATAGGCTGCAGGAGGGCGCCAGAAACCCTAGCACTAGCTCTGGTTGTAGTGTTCTAAAACACAATAACATCTACAGTTATTTTGGGTAATATGAAAGATATCCTGTATATACTTCTATACTTCGGACTAGAATGCATAAGGGTTCCAGTTCTTGTTTTGCACTTCCTAACAAAGATTATCTTTTCTCAATCCATCTTTCCAAACTCACCAAGGTGGCCCAGAAAATGCAGTGACCGAGAGAGGCTGGAGATTGGGATGACCTATTAATTTCCATGTAAAAAACATCCCTGTTATGTAATTCTTGTTTAAATTTATGAATGATTTACTCTGTTACTCATTCAGAAATGCAATGATGGGTGGGTTATAAGTATGTAATACTGCAATGGAATTAAACCTGAACACACTTAATCCCCCCAAGACGCATAAGAGTGCATGTATTGTATTTATTCACACTTTTAAGAACGGGGTAATTTCATAAGAGGCCCTTTACGCATATATATAGACGTATATCATTTGAATCTGAGCAAGATGACAGATTACGAGGTCCCTTAGTATTAAAGGTTGATTTAGGGGACTCCAGCGAGTTGTCCTCTGGGATGACAGCTCAGCTCTTTAGCTCTCTTTCCCCTCAGGAATGGATCAAAGGTTTTATATTTCCATCACTGTGAGAGTATGAAACCTACAGGGATTATAGAGGAGAAACATTTGCTGATGAGAGGAAAAGAAGTGGCCTACTGAAGGCAAATGTTGAACTCTTAATCCCCCTTCCCCAACACTCCTTCTGGCTTTGGGCAAATCACCTTGAGGGTAATTATATAACTGCCAAGATTAGTGAAAAGGAGACGTGCTTCTCAGAAGAATCACCTAAGGACAAATTCCATCCTCAGAAACACTTCCTCAAACAGCAGGTAAACCTAGATACATACTGACTGGACACACGTAACTTGACCCCTTCCATAGGGTGCATAATTTCATAAAAGCCCATTTGCAGGCGTAGAGCAATGCTTTCTCCACACACAGTAAACTGCAAGTAAAACCAAGTCATACATACCAAGGATAAAATAAAATAACAACAACGATGAAACAAAAAATAGTAACTAAAGTCATAACACAGATAAAGATAAATATTTCATTAACAAACTGAACCATTAAAAGGCAAAGAGAACTTTCAATTACAACCAGATACCTAAAACCCTGACCTGGCCTTGTGCCAGGATGACTGCAAATACAAAGCAATTGGAAATAAAGGGATCTGCGGGCTTTAGAGCGCCAGGCCGCCTTCCATTGGGGCTGCTAAAACAAAAAACAAACAATAACATCAAACAATAAAGAGAATTTAGTATGTACTGGATGTCCTGTCAGGACTTGGAAAAACTAGTTAATAAGGAAATTCACAAAATCCCTCATGAGAAAATTAAAAAGTCATGGGTTAGGAGACACTAGTTAAAAGCCTAGAGAGTAGGGCTAAATGGCAAATTTTCTCAATAGAGAAAGGTGAATAGTGGAGTACCCCAGGGATCTGTGCCAGGTCCGCTGCTTTTTTAACATATTCATAAATGACCTGGAAATGGGAACAACAAGTGAGGTGATCAAATTTGCAGCTGACACAAAATTATTCAAACATAAAAAATCACAAGAAACTGAGAGAATGGACATCCAAATGACAGATGAAATTGAATGCAGACCGGTGCAAAGTTATGTACTTAAGAAACAACACCCAAACTACAGTTACTTGATGCAAGGTTCCACATTAGGGATCTCCACCCAAGAAAAGAATCTAGGCATCATCTCGGTTAATACGTTGAAACCTTCTGCTCGGTGTGTAGCGGCAGCCAAGAAAGCAAACAGAATGCTAGGAATCATAAGAAAAGGAATGGAAAATAAAACCAAGGATATCAGAGTGCCTCTGTATCGTTCCCTGGTAGACTGCACCTGGAATATTGTATACAGTTCTGGTCACCATATCTAAAATAGGATATAGTAGAATTAGATATGGTACAGAGAAGAGCCACCAAAATGATAAGGGGGATGGGAAGATACCCCTACGAGGAAAGGCTTAAAAGGTTAGGGCTCTTCATCTTCGAAAAGAGAGGGTTAAAGGGAGATATGATAAAGGTCTATAAAATAATGAATGGAGTGGAACGGGTAAACATAAATTGGTTGTCTACTCATTCAAAAAACAGAACGATTAGGGGACACACAAAGAAGTTACAATGCAGCACATTTGAGACTAATAGGAGAAAAAGTTTTTCACTCAACCTGTAATCAAACTCTGGAATTCGTTGTTGGAGCAAAAGCTGTTAGAATAGCTAGGTTTAAAAGAGGGTTGTATGTTCTTATAGCATAAATTATTTACAAAGTGAGTGTAACCCTTTATTGAAGTGGCTACCCTCTTGCTAACCTGCAAGGTGAAGATTATCTACCAAGGAGAAGGAAAAAGAAATCAGACTTTTTAAAAAAGTTTCAAGAGATTACAAGTTGGTTAGAAAGTTTTAAAAAAGTTTCAAACCTTAGAAAAATTCAACAGACCTTTCTGTCAGAGGGCATCATTAAAAAAATCTCTTCACACCTGGGCAGCAGGAGAGCACTAAGCTATCAAAGAACATTAAAACTCCATAGGCTGTATTGGCAATAAATGTATGAGTTAATTTTCACAGATCTTGCCTTCTACCACCCAAGAAACTTTACAATTCATTAGAATAAAAGTCTTTCAAATGAATTTCCTAATTCACCAAAACAGCAGAACTTTTTAAATGCTGGTTTGCCAAGATTCCACCCTTGAGGAACAGCGAGCCCGTCAAACATCTCCTGACATCTTCAGGTCTCCAAGTCAATGTTAGAGCTGCTTTGCCCCTCTCCAGGTGCTATAGGGTCTTCCTGCCAACAGTGGTGGTGTTTTACTCCTCTTCTTGTGCCATGGGGTCTCTATGCTAATGCTGCTGCTACTTTCCCACTGTCCCCAGTGCTTTGCCTCTCTCCTTATATTTTGAGATGTTCCTGGCAATTTTGGTGCCACTTTGCCCCTCTCCCAATTCCTTGGGGACTTCATTTCATGGTTTGTGCCACTTTACCACACTTTTGCACAATTGCTTGCTCATTCACTAGAATCTACCTGAATGAACAGACAGATCTGAATTTTTCAGAATCTGAAAACCAACCAAAATGGTGATTGAACAGAGATTGAACCAAACATTTTCCCATTCACAGCCCTAGTTTTAAAGGGAGTTGAGTGTCTATTAACTTAAACGTGGAACAGCACGCTGCTGAATTGCTCTTATCACATGGTGATCCTGGAGACAATTCTGCAGCTTTAAGAGCAGCCCATGATGCCAGACAGGTCAGTGAACCCAGCGCCACAATTATAATGAGACTCAAAGGCTGTTTCCTTGTGATCTAGGCAGCCAGCTCTGGAGCACTTGATTTTTAGCTGCAGGTTTTTAGTCCTGCTCCAAGAACTGGAGTAAGGATCTGTCTCTAATTTAAAGAGAATGAAGCCTGTGGGATACAGAGGACAGTCTTAAGCCCGTCGATACTGAACCCACAGCATTCAATATTTTATTTTTGGACAGCTTAAGACCGTAGGTAATGTCCAGTTACTCCATGGCACTGTCGGGATAGCTGATGCTGCTGAGTATCCAGACTGTGCGGCCACTATGATGACGGCGATTTTGGGCCCTGTCCAGATAAGCTATCCAGATAGCACTCATGATAACTTTACACCTGTCCTAAGTTATCCAGATAGATATGAAAATTGCCACTCTGGATAAATCATGTCTCTACGCCGACTCCATCCCTATATTGCCACTATAAATCCCACTAGAGGACGGCAACCTTGGGCCGGAAGGACTGGGGTTTCTAGTCCCACAGGTGCTCCTTGTGGTCTTGGGCAAGCCACATAACCCTCCATTGCCCCATGTTCCCTGTAAAATAGTTATCTCCAAGTTATAATGCCCTGTTCAATGTAATTCCAGTTTGTTCAATGTAAACCACCTTGATTTCATGAAAGGCGGTATATAAGAAACGTTAAATAAATACATAATTGCTCTGGCACTATCGGGACAGAGCTGCTGAATATTTGTCTTAGTGGCATTTATAAGGGTAACAGGTACTGTAATCTGGAGAAACGTGTTTTAAATATTAGATCATGGTCCCTAAGTCTCGACTCTCTTGCTGCCTTCTTAATTCAGAGAACAGGACTGAGGCAGATCCTGATTATATTTGGAAGTTTCTAAAGTGAAGGAGGTACATAGAAAAATGTTTCAGAATACTTTGAATAAATCAGACACCGTGTCTCCCAAAAATGCAACTATAATCCTTACCTAGGGAGATTAGAGTCTCATAATTCTCCTTCATCACCTCCCTGTAAAGTTTCTTCTTTCCTTCATTTAAATACTCCCACTCCTCCTGGGAGAAAGAGACAGCGATGTCCTCAAACGTCACCCGCATCTGAAAAGCAAACCAGAAATAAACTCAGCACCTTCTGTATCTCATCCATCAGGAGATTTCTCAGTGCTGGGGCTCAGTGGGCAGGGGGAGAGTTTTCTGTCATATAGGGGCATTCTCAAACATTGCATGTATAGGTGAAGTCCACAGGTACTTTTCACATGCATAGATTTGTATCTGAAGTTTGTGTGAGCACTTTTAACTTGAAAAATAACATGCATATATTGGAAATACAAAAGTACGTGATAAAGTGCACTTTTCATCCTTACCCTGGCCCTAAAAATGACTCCTCAGTAGGGAGGTAATTTCATGAAGCTTTTTCCATGCCTACAGCCTGTTTGTCATGTAGAGAAGGGCTTTTTTTTCCCCAGTAGTGCAGCTGCTGCCATAAGCACATCAGAGTCCATGTCACATGGCCCCATTCTCCCCTCTGCTGGTGAAGCACCTCCCACTGATCCACTCCCCTCCAGTCGTCCCCCCTTCAGCACCACCCTCTCCCCAGATAACATTCCTCAAAATGGCCTCCTTCCACCAAGACCCCTCCTTGCCTCAGGCAACACCCTGGTCCTCCCCCTGCTTCTGCAACCCCCTCAGGTTTTACCTGGGGGCCCCCTGTTGGTTCAGATGGAGCCTCCAGCAGCTCTCAAAATAATGTCAGTCTTGCAGTAGTGTGAGACCAGTGCCATTCGGAGAGCTTCCGGAGCCTGGGCAGGAGCGGAGGGAGACTGCGCCTTCCACATTTACCTCCAGGAAGCCCTTGGGTAAGACCCAGGGGGTATGGTGGGTGACAGCAAGGCTGGAGGATGCATGTGTGGAGGAGGCCATTTTGGGGAATGCTGTCTAGGGGAAGGATGGTGCTGAAGGGGGAGGGTTGACTGGTGGAGACTTATTCGGGGGGGGGGGGGTGTAATGTGGGGATTGGATCAGTGGGGGAGGGTGATTGGCAGGGAGGTCTGGATCATGAGCTGGGACTGTTTTTTTCAGGAAGGGGGAAAGATCGTGGCTATAGCCGCTTGTCCCTTCACAGTGATGTTTCTATGAGTCCGCTTTCCCTGCCTCGGCCGGCAGTGCAGGTGCTCCCGTGCTATTTGCCGAGGGATGGAACACAGGCCCATGCAGTAAGTGTGAATGCATGTCACCTTACCATGTCAGCAATTTTGTATTAACCAGGCAGTAGGTGCAAACACTTACTGTAGCTTAATAAACATGCCCCTAAGTGTTTTAGCTATATTTGATTTATTTAGCAGTGCTTATATACCGCTTTTCACCAGGTTAAAGCTGTGTACATTCAGATACAGTATGTATTTCCCTTGTCCCCGAAGGGCTCGCAATCTCTGTTTTGTACCTGAGGCAACGGAGGGTTAAGTGGCTTGCCCAAGGCCACAAGGAGCACCTGTGGGACTAGAAACCCCAGTCTCTCCAGCCCGAGGTTGCTATCCTCCAGCAGGATTCGAACCTCCGGCACGAGGCAACTAGGGTTGCCAACTGGCTCCACATGCGCCCGACAGGCTTGATCCAGTCCTGGGTTTATTCCATTGCATGCAGGGACATGTAGTTCTGATTTCTCCATTGCACTCAATCAGAAAAGCAAGACTACAAGTCCCTGCATGCAATGGGGTAAACAAAGGACTGGATCAAGCCTGTCGGGCGCATCTGGAGCCAGTTGGCAACCTTAGAGGCAACCACTAGGCCACTCCTCCCTCTGCTCTTTTCAGTGCACAGAAGCAGGTGTATGGATGGAAAGGTCTTGGAAAATGACCTTCATAACACACAGACCCAGAGCAGGGCTATATGTCAGGAGATCCCCCAGTGCTGATGCTCAGCATAGGAGAGGGAAGAGCTTTCTGAGTGGATATAATTCAAGGGGGAGTGGAGGCGCAGCCTAATACTTAGAGCAGTGGCTTGAACCAAGCAGCCACAGTTCAAATTCCACTGCTAATCCTTATGATCTCGAGCAAGTCACTTAACCCTCATTACCTTACATACAAAAGTAGACAGTAAATTCTCTGAGGATAGAGAAATACCAACTGCACCGGAATGTATTTCACCTTGAGCAACTATTCAAACAAGGGTGAGCTAAATCTAAAATCCCTCACATAATACGCAGTCCTAGAAAAGAGTTAGAGCAACTGGAAACCAGTTACATACAGGCTCCATTTGTGTGACTCTGATCTCTCTTCCTCCCTTTAGATGGGTCTCACAGTGTCTTTCCTCACCCCTAGGTCACCTCAGGGTCTTGACTCTTCAGTGTCCCGTTAGAAAGCTGCAGCAGTGTTTGGATAGAGGGCAGGAAGCTGGAGAGCAATCTCTTACCTGAGCAGAAGCTCCTGCAGGCATTTTCCTCTTTGCTTTTGGAAGTTGCAGGATTAGAAATGAATTGGGAGTTTTTTATCTGGCTGTGAGTGAGGAGCTGAGGGTTTCTCTCTTGCAGTACTGAGGGGGGCTGTGAGAAAGGCAGAAACTAAGATCTGAGGCTGGAGGTTTATGGTTGATCTGCAAATGAAAGAAAGGAAAAAAAGACTGTTGCTAGGCACAGACTGATGACATCACAAAGGGAAGGGCGGACTTTCACACTGAGAGCATGGCATGTGTTTTCTTCTTGGTTCTACCTCTTTAGCGTTGATTGGTCAGAAATGGTCCTTGGGCGGAAGAAGAGCAGGAGGCTCCTTCTCTAGCTCTGATTGGACAGCATGTTCCTAGGGGAGGGAAAAGGAGGAGTTTCAGCTCCTCTGGGCACATTGGTCAGAATGTTTCTGCTGGTGGGGACTGGGGAGAAGAGGTGTTTGAGTTAGGTCTTTCTTGCAGTGGTTGATACAAGGAGAGAGCCAGTGCTGTGGGAAAGGGCAGAAGAATGGCTGCAGCGCTGTCTGCTCGGCAGGAGGTGGGTAGCAGGGGAGACAGTGCCAGAAAATGCCAAGATCCAGCCTTTGAGACATGCACCGCCGCATGGGGCAAGCAAAAGGGATAATGAGCCTGAGGCTGCTCAGTCCAATTGTTGGGCTTTAGAAAAGCCCACACCACCTCTAAACACCACCTCTTCCTGCAGCACTACGTGGAACAAGATCACCTTTCACACCTTGACACGCCCAGTAGCACACACAGACAAAACCTAAGCAACAACCATACTGAATTGAAACCGGGTACTCTAGACCCTGCACCACCTGACTAATAGCTTTTCCACCCACCTGAACCGACTGTAATTCCCAGATAAGCCAACATGTAAATAGTTAACTTCTCCTCAACATAAGTTATGTGTAAAGTAGCTATTCTGTTAAAATGATATATTTCTGTTATATTGTAAGTCTAAAATGGTACATTTCTGTTATATTGTAAGTTCAGTTTAGATTTTCTTCACTGAACAGTTATTGTTACATGTAAACCGCGCTGATGCTGAATAGCGCGGTATATAAGAAATAAAAAAAAAAAAGAAAGTTATGCTCTTTATTCCCTGCAACCCCTGAGGTTCTTCTTCCTGGTTCCCCTCCTCTCACACAGCAGTTGCTTTTCTGGTTTTAGATTCTCTTTTATGTCTCCTCCCTTTCTTTTATCTTAGCAAGCATTACATGTTAACATAATGTGCAGATTAATTTAGAACAGTTGTGTGGCATCAACACACAAATAACATTCTCTAGGAACAAGCAGGAAGTGAATCCTCACTTATGAGTGACATCAGCACCGACAGAGCCCGCAGGGAGCAATTCCCCAGCTTTCGAAGAAAGCCTTTGGGATTGTTGCCACGCATGCGTGGTCCTCTTCCCGCCCAAAGGAGCCATCTTGCTCAGTTTCCCTTTTCAGTGGAGCCCTTCGGACGCATGTCCTCATTCCTTGGAAAAAGTGTTTCGTTTTCGGCCTCTGGCCTGTGTTTTTTCCGGTAGCACCGGTCCTCTACCGTCCTCCCCTGCTCTCGTTTTGACTTGAGTGAGGGGGCATCCTTTTCTGTAAAAGTTTTCCTTTTTGCAGGCTTTGCATTCTTTTTATCTCTCAGCCGCTGGCCATAAAGGTCTTCGACCTAGCGGAGGCCCTTTTTGCCCCAATGGCCACCGGTTTTAAGAAATGTGACAGATGCTTCAAAAACATGTCGCTCACAGACACCCATGACTGCTGTCTTCGGTGTCTTGGGGCCGACCATGACCTGGAGCTCAGTCTCCTGAGGCTCGTCCCAGTGAGGACCCTCTCTCCTCCTCCATGCCAGACCCGGTAACCTCGGTGTCAGCATCGCAGGGACCCACATCCGCATGGGAGTCCCAAATGCTGGCACTAGAGCGCAGCGTTTCTGCCTTCTTAGCTGTCCAGCAGGCACTCATGCCCAGCACGGAGGGACACGGAAACCTGCGCTGGAAACTCCCAAGAGCTGTAGGCCTTGTGAGGGTCCTCATCATCAGTCTTGCTCACCTTCCCAGTTCTCAGGAGCGAGATCCTCCGAGGCCTCTGGCTCCAAGCGGGCCTCAGCCTCTGGATGGGACGATCAGCCCGAGTCGGACTGCTTCTTGGACCTCTCGGGCTGGGAGTCGGACAGGGATATTTCCCCAGAGACCCAGGCCCACAGGGACCTCCCTTCAGACCGTTCGCCACCCAAGGACACATCATTCTTGGTGTTTGTGCGGGACATGGCACGGGCCCTCAGCCTGGCTACACAGACTGAAGAGGAGCTGCGAGCGAAAGAGCTTGATATTTTGCAGTATGAGTCCCCGCCTTGGGAGTTTGTAACTGCTCCAGTTCCTCCCATTTTTGTCAAGGCTGCTCCTCCGCATGAGGGAGACACCTGCTTCGGTCCACCTTTGTGAGTAAGCGCTTCAATGCCATGTACAGGGTCCAACGCGGCCGGGGTTCCTAAAGACCCAGCTTCTACACACCTCCATAGTTGCGGAGTCGGCAATGCGGAAGCAAAAGAGCCGAAGTCACACTCTTCGGTCTCCCCGGGCAGGGAGTCGAGAGCCCTCGATGCCCTTGGGCACAAAGGCTATCAAGGGTCCATGCTCACATGCCGCATCCAGGCATACCAATTGTATATGGGCATGATTCTGCATGACCTCGCCAAGGAGCTCGGCGGGTTCTCCGCAGGCCTCGGGGGTGAACCCCTTCTCAGGTTCCAAACCCTCCTGAGATCCATCGCAGAGCATTTGAAGTACCTCTCCTGCGCCGCATATGATGGGTTTGAGTCCTCCGCCCGAGTGGCAGCAGCCGGCATCGGGGCACGACGCCAGGTGTGGCTCCAGTCCTCAGACCTGGAGCAGTGGGTCCGGGAGAAGCTCTTGGATGTCCCCTGCCTCAGCGAGCAACTGTTTGGTAAACCTATGCAGATAAGGACGCTGAGATAGAAACAGAGTTTGTGACTCAAACTCGTCTCTCGCGTAAGACCTCCTCCGTCCCTAGGAAGAAGCAGCAAACAAAGAAGCCATTCTTCCAAAGGAAGGGACTCCCCTACCGGGGTTACCCACCCTTCCCATCCACTCCTGTGCCAGCTCCCAGCATGCAGGGAAAGGGAGATGCGCATAGCCACCGCAAACTTAAAGGACCTAAGGCCCAGCTACCGGCGCCACCCCAGCCTGTGCAGGGTTTTTGACGCTGACGGCATAGCCTCTCGCCTTCCGGCAGCACTTCTGCCAGTGGGGGGATGCCTGTCCCTGTTCGCCCCGCAGTGGGCATCGATCACGTCAGACAACTGGGTCCTTTGGGTGGTCCAAGACGGATACCATCTCCGCCTGGACAGGTGCCCTCTTCCCTTCTCTCCAGCGGAGCCTACTCGGCTCCTTTTGCACCAGACCTTCTTGCAGAGGGACTGTTCAACCTTCTCGCCCAACGGGCGGTCGAGAAGGTACTGCTGCACCTTCGAGGTCATGAGTTCTATTCCCGCTACTTTCTTGTTCCGAGAAAGACAGGGGGACTATGCCCCATCCTTGATCTCTGGAACCTAAACAAGTTTCTGGTGCGGGAGAAGTTCAAAATGTTATTGCTTGGCGTGCTGCTGCCCTTCCTTAGCAGGGTGATTGGCTATGCTCCTTGGATCTCAAGGACTCTTACGCCCACATCCTAGTCCACCCCCAGCACAGGCAATACCTGCGCTTCAGGGTGCAGGGGGAACACTACCAATACAGAGTGCTCCCCTTCGGGCTCGCGTCTGCACCACGGGTATTCACAAAGTGCCTCTCCGCGGCCGCCGTTTCCCTCAGGTGGCAGGGCATACCCGTCTTCCCCTACCTCGAACTGTAGCTCGTCACGGGGTCCTCGATTGGCGAAGCCCGCCTGGTGGTGTCACACATGATCCTTCTCCTTGAACGCCTTGGCTTCTTGGTCAACTACTCCAAATTCCACCTCAAGCCAGTGTAGACCCTGGAGTTCATCGGCACATGCCTCGACACGGTGCAAGCAACTGCCTTCCTAACCACGGACCAGGCAGACAATCTCCAGGCCGTGGCGACCCAGGTCCAGAACAGGGCTTGGGTTAGGGCACAGGCTATGCTGCGCCTCCTCGGACACATGGCCTCCACCATCCATGTGGTCCTCCATGCCCACATGCACATGCAGACAGCCCAGTGGTGCCTCGGGTCACAATGGAGCCAAGCCTTCAGAGACCCTATCCGTGTCTCCCGCAGTCTCCACAGCTCCCTGAGTTGGTGGTGGGACCTCCAAAGTCTCCTTCAGGGAATGCCCTTCCAGACCCCACAGCATGAGTTTGTCCTAATGACGTATGTTTCCCTGTTGGGGTGAGGAGCCCACCATGGCGCATTGTGCACACAGGGGCAGTGGTCGCCTGAGGAGCGTCAACAGCAGATCAACCTGCTTGAGCTTCGGGTGGTTCGATGGGCCCTGAGGGCCTTTGAGGGCTATCTATGGGGAAAGTCAGTGCTCGTGCAGACCAACAACAGGGTAGCCATGTTTTACATAAACAAGGAGGGGGGAACAGGATCCCGTCCCCTCTCCTGAGAGGTGATCTTCTTTTGCTCCTTTGCTTTTCACCGGGGGATGACCCTACGAGCGGTCTACCTCCCAGGCCAGGAGAATGTCCTCATGGACAAACTCAGCAGGATCCTCCTCCCACACAAGTGGTGCCTGGATCCGGAGGTCACTGACCTCTTGTTCCGTCGGTGGGGGACCCCATCCATGGACCTGTTCGCCATCTTCCCTGCTTCTGCGGCCCGGTTCCGCACCCGAGCAGGGTGGCTCCAGATGCATTCTTCTTGAGCTGGACCTCTGGCCTTCTTTGCACATTCCCTCCCACTCCTCTCATTGCGAGGACCCTCCACAAGGTTCAACGGGACCGAGCTTCGGTGACCCTCATGGCCTCAACAGCCTTGGATCCCGCTTCTCCTCCAGCTCTCGTCCAAGCCTCCAGTCCCCTTGGGCTGTGCCCTGGGCCTGTTAACGCAAGAGGAGGGTCAGGTGCCCCACCCGAACCTGGCCTCGCTGTCCCTTACAGCCTGGCGGCTGAACCGGACGCCTTAGGAAGGACTCGACGAGACGGGTGTACGCTTTTAAGTGGCGACGCTTCTTGGTCTACTACTACTACTACTATTAGCACTTATAGAGCGCCACGCACGCAGCACTGTACAGCTAACCTATAAGAGGCAGCAAACATACAAGAGGCAGCCCCTGCCCATCAGAGTCATGCTCATCGGAGCTTACAATCTAGTCAGAATAGTACAGAGCATAGGTCAGTATAGTGCAAGGTACGGTATGGTCTATAAAATTTGGTCATGAAAATTGACGGGGGTTAGGATGGAAATCAGGATCTGAAAGCAACGGTGAAGAGGTGGGTCTTTGAAGAGGGCCAGGGAGAGTGACTGGCATACAGACACAGGTAGGCTGTTCCAGGTATAAGGTGCAGCAAGGTGAAAGGAGCGAAGTCGGGAGTTTGCGATGTGGGTGAAAGGCATATTTAGAAGTAATTTGCTAGTGGAGCACAGGTTACGAGAGGGGATGTAGGGAGAGACAAGCGATAGGAGGTATTGAGGGGCCATAGAGTGAATGCATTTATAGGTCAGTAGGAGAAGTTTGAATTGGATGCGGAATTGGACAGGGAGACAGTGAAGTGACTTGAGAAGAGGAGTAATGTGGGCATTGCGAGGCTGGCGGAAGATTAGTCGAGCAACGTGATTTTGTATACATTGAAGGAGGAGGAGGTGGCTCACAGGAAGACCAGCAAGGAGTAGGTTGCAGTAGTCGATGCAAGAGGAGATTAAGGAGTGGATAAGCATTTTGTAGTATGTTCAGAGAGGAAGGGGTGGATTTTGCTAATGTTGTAGAGTAAGAAGCGGCAGGTCTTAGCTATAAGCTGGATATGTGCGGAGAAGGGGAGAGAGGTGTCAAAGATAACCCCTAGATTGTGGGCCGAGGGAACAGGAAGGATAGTAGATCCATCCAAAGAGACCGAGAACGGGGGAAGAGGAGGGGAGGAGTTGGGGGGAAAGACAAGGAGTTCAGTCTTGGCCATGTTCAGTTTTAATTGGCAATGAGACATCCAGGCAGCGATGTCTGAAAGGCAGGCAGAGATCTTAGACTGGGTTGCTGGAAAAATGTTTGGTGTAGAGAGGTAGATTTGGGAGCCATCAGCATAGAGATGGTACAGAAAGCCATGGGAGGAGATAAGCGTGCCAAGGCCTTGGGTATAGAGAGAGAAAAGGAGGAGGCCCAAGACGGATCCCTGGGGTACACCTACATGGAGTGGGGTAGGGGAGGAGGAGGAGCCACCAGAGCATACATTGAATGAGCGATCGGAGAGGTAGGAGGAGAACCAGGATAGTACGGAGTCCCTGAAGCCAAGCGAGGAGAGGGTGGTGAGGAGAAGGTTGTGGTCAACGGTGTCAAAGGCAGCAGAAAGGTCAAGAAGGATGAAGATAGAGGCCCTTAGATTTAGCCAGGAACAGATCATTGGAGACTCTTGTGAGAGCTGTTTCAGTGGAGTGTAGGGGACGGAAGCCGAATTGTAGTGGATCCAGGAGGACCTGGGAGGTGAGGAAGTCGAGGCAGCGGCGGTGGACTGCTCGTTCTAGTAGTTTAGATATGAAGGGGAGGAGGGAGATGGGTCAATAGTTAGAAGGAAAAGTGGGATCGAGTGAGGGTTTCTTGAGGAGGGCTGTGACAACAGCATGTTTGAAGTCATCGGGGACAGTTGCTATGGAGAGTGAAAGGTTGAGAATGTGAGAGATGGGGGGGACAATGGTGAGGGAGATGGAGTGTAGGAGGTGGGTGGGGATAGGGTTGGATGAACAGGTGGGGGTTTGGAGGAGGTAAGAAGGAGTGTGGTTTCTTCTTCAGAGATTGGGGGGAAGGAAGAGAGGGTAGCAGAGGGAGTATGGATGGGGGGGAGAAATGGGGAGGGAGAGGTGGATGAGGGGGTGGGGAATTGGAGTGTAATCTTGTGGATCTTGTTGTGAAAGTACAGTCAAACCTCGGTTTTCGTTTGCCCCAGTTTTCGTTAGCTTCGGTTTTCGACGACTTTTTTTGGTTGCAATTTTGTCCCAGTTCTCGTACATCCGCTCGGTTTTCGTACTTGTTTTTGCGATTGAGCTCTTTGCTTTCAGTGTTCCTTACTGTAATCAAGGAGTGAGAGTGTGGCTTCCAATGTTCCCTGCTGATTGGCAAACTTGAGGGATCTGTGTGTGTGCTGTCCGGTGAGGTGAGAAAAGTGCCGCTGTTCTGCTGATGCTGAGAATTTCAGGCGGGGGAGAGAATCGGCGATTGGAGGTGTGTGAGAGAAGTGCCCGAGCTGTTCTGCTGATGCTGAGAATTGCAGGCGGGGGAGAGAATCGGCAATCGGAGGTGTGTGAGAGAAGTGCCCGAGCTGTTCTGCTGATGCTGAGAATTGCAGGCGGGGGAGAGAATCGGCGATCGGATGTGTGTGAGAGAAGTGCCCGAGCTGTTCTGCTGATGCTGAGAATTGCAGGCGGGGGAGAGAATCGGCGATCGGAGGTGTGTGAGAGAAGTGCCCGGGCTGTTCTGCTGCTGAGAATCGGAGGCAGGGAGAGAGTCGTTCTGCTGCCTGGTTGAGACTTCGGGGCTCGTGCTGCTGCAGCCATTGCCACATGGCTCTGGAATGCATGCTCAGCTCTGGGTGTCTGGAACGGATTAATTGGATTTACATTATTTCTTATGGGAAATATTGCTTCAGTTTTCATACGTTTCGGTTTTAGTCAGACTTTTTTGAATGGATTAATCATGAAAACCGAGGTTTGACTGTAGTCGGCTAGGGATTGGGCAGAAAGGGAAGGTGGGACCGGGGGCAGGGGGACCTTGAGGAGAGAATTGAGGGTATTAAAGAGACGGCGAGGATCAGAGGCAAGGGAGTTGGTCAGATGGATGTAGTAGTCTTGTTTGGCAAGTGCTAGGGCCGACTGGAAGGAGCCAAGCATGAATTTGAAGTGTAGAAGGTCCTCCGGGGAATGGGATTTGGACCAAGCACATTCGGTAGAACGGGCACAGATGCGTAGGTAGCGGGTTGTGGGTGAAAGCCAGGGTTGGGAAGTAGATCGTTTGACAGGACATGGGGTGGGAGGGGCAAGAGTGTCAAGAGCTGAGGATAGTGTGGCATTGTAAGAAGATAGTGCTTCTTCGACGGACTTGGAGGAAAGAGGTGGAGAAATGGTGGAGGAGAGGGTCAGGGGATCGATATTATGAAGGTTTCTAAATAGGTCGGAGGAGACAGGACGAGGTTGAGATGGCGGAAGCTGAAGAGTAAATGTTAGAGGGTGATGGTCAGATGAGGGAAGGATTGAGTTGCGGAAGTTTTAGGGAGCGGAATTAGAGAAGAGTATATTAGGTCAAGGCAGTGGCCGTGTAGGTGGGTGGGGGCGGTGGAGCAAAGTTGGAGGTCAAACAAGGAGGTAAGAGCGAGAAACTTTGAGGTATGGGGGTCAGAGGGGTTGTCAACATGAATTTTGAAGTCGCCAAGGATAAGAGTGGGGGAGGAGAGATCTATAAAGGCGGAAAGCCAGCAGTTGAAGTCCATGAGAAAGGTTGTTTTGGATTTGTCGGGAGGGCGATAAATAACAGCTACTCGGAGGGGAAGTGGTGTGAGGAGGCGAATGGAATGGACTTCAAAAGAGAGGGGGGAGTGTAACTGAGGTAGCAGGAGGGGTTGGGATTGGCAGGAGGGAGAAAGTAGGAGGCCAACACCACCACCACCACCAGAAGATCGAGGTGTATGGGAGAACTGATAGCCCCTATAGCAGAGAGAAGCAATGGATACGGTGTCATCTGGGGGGGAGTCAGGTCTCAGTCAGGGCAAGAAGGTGTAGGGTGTTGGAGATAAAGAGATTGTGAATAAAGGAGGATTTTTTAGTGACTGAGCATGCGTTCCATAGGGCACATGAAAACGGGAGAGTGGAGGGGAGGGGGAAGGAGAGGGATATGGATAAGGTTGGATAAGTTACATGAGGATTTCTTATCAGAGTAACGTGAGAGTCTATTTCTAGAGTAGTGCAGAGATTTAGAGGGAACAGGGTGCGGGTGGGTATGTCTGGGTGTGTGTGCCCCCCAAGAAGGATATGGGGGAGGGGAAGTGAGGGGTGAATGAGGGGTGATATTGATAGTATCAGGTAGGTTATGTGAGGATTCCTTTTTGGAGATGAGGTTGGAGTTGTTATCTCTTGAAGAGTGAATAGGGGATGAATGAGGGAGGGCGGAAGAGGGGAGGAGCGGAATGTGGATGAGATTAGATAAAGTACGTAAGGAAGAAAACGAGGAGGGCCAGGATTGGGGTTGATATTACCTGATGAGAGAAGGAATAATAGAGAGCGTGGTAAAGCGGAGATAGTCCGGCGGATGCGAGGGTGGGGTTGCCTTAGAGAGGGGGGCTGGCTGATTGCAGGGGATGGTGTGAAGAAGGTCCAGAACAGATGCTAGGCTAGAGGACAGAATGGAAGGAGAAGTGAGGAAGGTGGGGGGGGGGGGGTAGGGGGAGAAGAGGGAGGGTGTTGGTAGGAGGGGAGGCAATTGGGGAGGATGAGGAAGAGAAGGACAATGAGATGTGGGGCCATGGCAGAGGGCAACAAGTTCTGTGCAAAACAGTGGGTAGTGAGTTCTGTACAGGCGATGGGTAGCAGTTCTAAGCAGACAATGGGTAGCCAAGTTCTATGCAAACAATGGGTAGAAGATCAATGCAAACAATGGGTAGTGAGTTCTATGCAAAACAATGGGTAGCAGTTCTATGCAGACAATGGGTAGCATGTTCAGAGCTCCAGATCGACCGGTTCTCCTGCTCTACCCAGTGGGTTCTTCAGTATCTCCTCCACCTCTCAAAGGCAGGGTTGAAATCCAATTAGTTCAGGGTACATCTGAGCGCCATTTTTCGGCAAACCAGCTCCCCGTTGAAGGGAGATCTCTCTCGGGGCAGCCCTTGGTCTCCCACTTCATGTGAGGTCTCTTGCTTTCCAAGCCTCCCATCTGGCCTCCTCCGGCAGAGTGAGACCTCTACATGGTGCTTATGCAGCTTACACGATCACCCTTCGAGCCGATGGCAACGTGCTCGCTTTGGCATCTCTCCTGGAAGGTGGTCTTCCTGGTGGCTTTGACTTCGGCTCGCCGAGTCAGCAAACTGCAGACCCTCATGGCTGAGGCTCCATACACCAGGTTTTACAGGAACAGGGTGATCCTCCGCACCCATCCCAAGTTCCTATCGAAGGTGGTCTCGGACTTTCATCTCAATCAGGAGATAGTCCTACCGACCTACTTCCCGAGACTGCATACCGACCGGGCATCGGCAGTATTACATACACTCGACTGCGAGAAGACTCTTCTACCTGCAGCGTACCCAAGCTCATCGCAAGTCTGACTGGCTCTTTGTCACCTGTGATCCCAATCACCTAGGGCAGGCAGTCACCAAACACACCATCTCCATCTGGGTGGTGGACTGCATTGCCTTTGGCCAAACAAAGGCGGGTGCCCACTGGATCGATGGGTCACTGTGCATGGCGTCCGGGTCAAGGCGGTTTTGGTGGCTTTGCTGCAATCAGTGCCTCTGACGGACATCTGACGGGCTGTGACCTGGTCTTCAGCGAACACTTTCGCTTCGCACTACTGCCTGGAGAGCGAGTCCCGCTGGGATAGTGCTTTTGGCCAGGCTGTACTCCGTAATCTGTTCGGGTTATAAGGATCTCCTGCCCTCCGACCCTTCTTAGACGGCTACCGAGAACTTCGCCCCAGGGACCCGAAAACTCGGGCTCCTTTGGGCATCGACTTCTGCTCACCGCCTTGCAGAGGTATTTTTGGGTTACAGGCTCGGTAGCCAGCAGAAATCATGGCTAGATTGGGGCTGGTGTTAATGTCATGTGCTTCCTCTCAGGAGCAGGGCACTAGATAGGAATTGAGCTCAGGCTTCTTCCTGCTTTTATACTTCCTGCTTGTTCTCTGCTGATCCTTGTTGTCTGACCTTTGCTCATCTATCATTATTGGACCTATTCTGCCTGCCTTGACTTCTGCTTGCTGTTCTGGATTGCTTCTTCTCCACCAAGAATCACCAGTGTTGGAGAACCTATTTATGAATAAAAGAAGCTTACTGTCTGGAGGGGATGAATGTTTGTTTCTATTCTCCCTCGGTATGCTCCGACAAAAAAGTTTCTATTTTGCTTTTGGGGACTTGTATTACTGAAACTATTTTCATGATTCATTTTGTTCACTGAAAGGGGTTGGTTTATTATCAAAGAACAAAGCACCAGGCATTGAGAGCATTCCTATAGAAGTATTACAGCAATCTGATGCAGCTGTTACCGTACTTACAAGGCTCTGCCAAGAAATATGGAAGACAACATCATGGCCAACTGACTGGAAAAGATCTGTGTTTATACCAATACTAAAGAAAGGTTATCCAACTGACTGTGGAAATTATCGCACAATCACTCTGATCCCACATGCCAGCAAGATTCTACTGAAGATTATTCAAAAGAGACTAAAACCATACCTGGAACAAGAACTACCTGAAGTGCAAGCAGGATTCAGAAAAAGGCGAGGAACGAGAGACATCATTGCGGATGTGAGATGGATCCTTGAAAAGACTAAAGAATGCCAAAAGGATATCTATTTGTGCTTTATCAATTATAGCAAAGCTTTTGACTGTGTAAACCATGAGAAACTCTGGACCACATTAAGAAGCATGGGTATACCAGAACTCCTGATCGTACTCTTGCACAATCTGTACATTGATCAAGAAGCAATAGTTCGAACGGAACAAGGAGAAACAGAATGGTTTAAAATAAGCAAAGGTGTATGACAAGGCTGCATACTTTCCCCCTACCTGTTTAATTTATATGCAGAACAAATCATCCGAGAAGCAGGATTGTATGAAGACAACAGAGGTGTAAAGATTGGTGGAAGACTCATCAACAACCTTCGCTATGCTGATGATACCACATTACTGGCTGAAAGTGAAGATGATCTGAAACATTTACTTCTCACAATCAAAGAACATAGTCTCAAAATGGGCCTGCACCTTAATGTAAAGAAGACAAACATCATGACAAATGGCATAATCAACAGGTTCATCGTTGAAGGAGAAGAAATTGAAATTGTGAACAACTTTAACCTACTTGGATCAACTATCAAAAAGAAGGAACAAGCAGTAAAGAAATCAGACGAATGCTATGAAAGACCTAGATAAGGTTCTCAAGAGCAGAGATGTCTCTCTCCATACAAAGATTTGACTTGTTCAAGCCATGGTATTTTCAATAACATTGTATGGATGTGAAAGCTGGACAGTGAAAAAGATACACAGGAAGAAAATTGATGCCTTTGAATTATGGTGCTGGCGACGAATACTGTGTATACCATGGACTGCCCGAAGAACAAACCAGTCGGTACTGGAGGAGATCAAACCTAAGCTTTCTTTAGAAGTTCAGATGACAAGACTTCGACTTTCATACTTTGGACACATCATGCGAAGAGAGAGATCATTAGAGAAAGACATCATGCTTGGCAAGATTGAAGGTCAATGCAAAAGAGGAAGGCCAGCATTGAGATGGATCAATACAATAACAGCAGCTACGGGTACCAGTCTGTCAACAAGGAGCCGCTTGACTGAAGACCAAACATAATTTAGGATAGCTATCCAGAGGGTCACCATGAGTCGACTCCGACTCGACGGCACTTAACAACAACAACAACTACCACACATCCTTGGGGTACCCCACTATTTAACTTTCTCCATTGGGAAAATTGGCCATTCAGCCCTACCCTCTGCTTTCTATCTTTTAACTAGTTCCTGATCCACAGTAGTATACTGCTTCCTATCCCATGGCTTTTTAATTCCACCAAGAGTCTCTCATGAGGGACCTTGTCAAGGCTTTCTGAAAATCCAGATACACTACGTCTTTAAAAAAATATAACAGATTAGTAAGGCAAGACCTTCCTTAGCTAAAGCCATGTTGGCTGTCTCCCATTAAACCCTGACTATCTACATGTTCAGTAATGTTGTTCTTTATAATGTTTTCTACCATTTTTCCCGATACTGACATCAGGCTCAGCGGTCTGTAGTTTTCCAGATCACCCCTGAAACCCTTTTTAAAAATTACTTACATTGGTCATCCTACAATCTTCAGTTATTTCATATGATTTTAATGATAGTTCACAGATTATGAATTAATTAATTTATTTAAGTTTTTATATACCGTCCTTCATCAATTCAAGATGGTTTACATGGAACAGAACTTAGTTAAATTGAAATCTTATAATATTAGAATACAAGAACCATCAGGTAACTATATATGCATTTACATTATACTATATACATTACATTACTAATAGTAGGTCTGCAATCTCATACTTCAGTTCTTTCAACACCCTTGGATGTATACCATCTGGTCCAGTTGATTGGCTACTCTTCAGTTTATCAAAGAGCTGCAATACATCTTCCCGGTTTATCAATATTTCTTTCAATTCTTCTGCTGCATTAGCTTTAAATACCATTTCAGTCATGAGGAACTTCCCTACATCTTCCTCAGTAGAGACTGAAACAAAACATTAATTCAGTCTCTATTTCATTCAGAATATCATTGAATATCTGGGGTCACCGTACTGCCTCATGGCTGCAATAGTTAACCAGGCAGCAGTGATATTGCATGCTTCTCAGTTAGCCCCTGCAGCCAAAAGATAGGGACTGTCACCTGTATCTCCCACGACACTCTCTGATGCTAAGCAGTTAGCATCAGAGCACGCAAGGGATAAGACGTGATATTCAGAGGCACTAATTGTGTAAATGCCTTTTGAATGTCAGGCTCTATGTTTTTAGTGCTTTGTCTGTTGGTTTTGGTTGTGTTTTGTAGTTTGTAGATGGGAGGAGGATTAGTTGTTGATGATTTTGAAAGTTAGGAACAGTATTTAGTATCTGATGTGACTTTGCAAGGGAAGCTAGTGCAGTTGTCGCAAGATAGGGATTAGGTGGTCGTATTTTGGAGCTCCTTGAACGATGCTTTGCAGCTCCATGTAATGCAATGTGTAGTAGGAGCAGAGTTGAATTTTTTGAGCCGTGGTAAATTGAGTTACAGTAGACAAAGTGTGGTGAGAAGATGGCCTGGAATGCCGTACAAAGTCCAATGGTTCCATTAGGGGGTGCAGGTGTTGCAGGGTTCAGATTTTGTGGTAGGTTGACCTCATTGTGTTGTTTATGTGTGGTTTCAGTATTAGTTGTTGGTCCAGGGTGTTACTTAGATACTAGACCTCTATCCGGACTTTCAGATCAATCTCATTTATTGTCAGGGATGGGGGTGGGTGGAATGTGTCATCCTTGGTGATGCAGAGTATTTTGGGATTTTTTTATAGTTAACTGTCAATGAGTTTCTTGCCAGCTATTGAGTGATGAATTTGAAGCCGCTTGATATTCCTTCATATACGGCTTTGTTGGTGTTGAAAGGTGTGTAACTCCAAGTTATCAATTTCCCTGTTTAATGTACATTACCAAGTTTAAATTACAATGAAAACTGCTTTGACTGAAATGAAAGGTGGTATAAAAATGGTAAAATAAATCAATCATGCATAGATGTGGAAGTATGTGTTATGGGCACGGATAATTGGGCATAGTGGCTGAAGAGAAGTGCCTTGAGGGATGCCTTGGGTTTGAGGGAAGGAGGATGAGGTGTTGATGCCCATTTTCAGTTGTTGTTGTCCCTGAAATAGGTAGGAGTGAAACAATTTTAGTACTTCATTTTGTATTCTTTGAAAGAGGATGCTATGGCAGACAGCATTGGAGGCAGCTGAAATGTCAAAGAATATTAAGATTTATCCTTTGTGTGGTTTCCTGCTACTCCTCCCCCCTCCAACGGGACATTGCATCAGAGGGGGCAGGAGTGGCAAGCCATGAGCTTGTTAGTATGGGCCCTTCAATGCCTTCTCTGGCCATCATGGTTCATGCTGCAGAGGGGTGAATCGGGCCACATGAAGACTGGAGTCAAGGTTGGAGGACTCAGGCAAGCTCCCTGTGAGTGGGAATGGTCAGACTAAGAGTTCCCTTCAGGAGGGCATGGCTGGTCACAAAAGCACAGGAGACTTTTTTTATTTATTTTTTATTTGCACACATTTTTATACCGCTCCTTCTGGTGATCAGCAGCGGTTTACATTTTAACAATTTGTTCTGCAATGATAGTCATTACATAAAACATCAGAAACATATAACAGTGGTAACAGTATACAAACTATGTACAAATAGTTGACTTTGGCCATTTTAGCTCAGAATCTGAACTCTCTGGTTCCCAATCCCCGCCCATCTGCTGATACGGCTTTGCCTGAGGCGTCTTCAACTGGTAGTTTCTAGAAGCTCTGAAGAACACAGTGAGGGTCTGGCTGTAGTTGAAGTTTTTTTCACCTGAGTTTGTCCTTGTTTTGCAGCTTTAGAAGAAGAGTGGCCAGCTCAACCATTAGGCAAGACTAGGCAGTTAACTAGGGCAGGAGATTTTGAGGGGCTGACAGTCAGACAAACTCAAAGAGCACTCAGGATGAGCGGACACTCGCATGCAATGTAAAATAGAATATTTGAAAGTATCATCTGCAAGTAAAGGAAAGCTCAAGCTGCCTAATTGAGATGCCTCTTTGGACTGGTGCAAAGCACTGGAGAAAGACACATGTGGGTCTCTGTACACCGAAGCGGACGCAAGGATGACAGAGAATTACAGGCCGGTTAGTCTACGTGGATAGTAAATTATTGGAAAGGCTACTAATGATGTAAATCTTGACTAGATTGTAAGCTTGGATGAGCAGGGACTGTCTCTTGTATGTATGTTTGTACAGCACTGCGTGCATGGCACCATATAAGTGTTTAATAGTAGTAGTAGTAAATTTGCTAAGATGTGCCAATATCTCAGGGAATCATTATCGGGATGGGAATAGATGGGGATGTAGAAAAACAGTGAGAAAAACTGAAAGGGGATATTTTAAGGGCAACCAACCTTTATGTTAAAATGAAAAATAAAAGGAAATGGAGACCACTATGGTTTTCTAAAGAAGTAGCTGAAAATGTGAAGAAAAAGAGGGAGGTCTTCATAAAATACACATCACAGAGAGAAGAAGACAGACATCTGTATTTGAAAAACTTAGAGAAACTAGCAGAATAGTCAGGAAAGCAAAGATTTAAAAAGAGGAGGAAATAGCCAATGCAATAAAATGGGGGGATAAGACATTTTTCAAATATGTTAGTGAGAAGACGAAGGGCAAAAGTGGTATTGTCAGACTCAAGGGTGAAGGGGAGGAATATGTAGAAGCTGATGAGGATAAAGTGGAATTGCTTAACAAATATTTCTGTTCTGTGTTCACAGATGAAGAACCAGGAGCAGGACCTCAGAAAACACCCAGAAACAGGAACAGAAGTGAGGGACATCTTGAACAATTTTCAGAAGACTGTGTTCATGAGAAACTAGCTAAATTTAAAGTAGACAAAGCAATGGGACCGGATGTGATACACCTGAGAATACTGAGGAAACTGTGCAATTCTGGTCACCATATCTTAAAAAGGATATAGCGTTATTAGAAAAGGTTCAGAGAAGAGCCACCAAAATGGTAAAGGGGATGGAAGGATACTCTTATGAAGAAAGGCTAAAAAGGTTAGGGCTTTTTAACCTGGAAAAGAGACAGCTGAGGGGAGATATGATAGAGGTCAATAGATTAATGAATGGAGTGGAACGGGAAATGTAGATCGATTGTTTAAGTTATCAGAATATAGAAAGATTAGGGGACATGCAATGAAGCTACAGGGTAAACTATATAAGACTAATAAAAGAAATATTTTTTTCACTCAACGTGTAATAAAACTCTGGAATTTGTTATCGGAGGATGTAGTAAAGGCTGTTAGTGTAGCTGGGTTTAAGAAAGGTTTGGACAAGCTCCTGGAGGAAAGGTCCATAAACCATTATTAAGAAGAGACCCAGGATATCACTGCTTGACCCAATACAAGCATTGTGGAACCTGTGTCTTTTGGGGAAACTGCTAGGTATGTATGACCTAGATTGGCCACTGTTGGAAACAGGATACTGGGCTTGATGGAACTTGCTGTGACGCAGTATGGCATATCTTTTGTTCTTATGTTCTAACTTGGGGACGTTCTAGCAGCTCCATTGAGTGACATTTTCAATGCTTCGTTGGAGTCAGTTGTGGTGCCAAAGGACTGGAGAGAGGCACATGTGGTCCCTTTACACAAAAGCGGAAGTAAGGATGTGGTAGAAAACTACAGGACGGTTAGTTTAACTTTGGTGGTGAGTAAATTATTGGAAGCCCTCACAGCACGACAAGCTGCAAACCAAGTGAGGTTTGAGTAGTTTATCAGGTATTGGGAGTTTATCAAGCTTGTCACACCTAGTACAATGGGAAAGATTACCATATGATTCTGCCACACTTTCTTGGTCTCTGACTGCACTTCTTGGTACTTCAGGATCTTCTTCCTCTCCACGCATTTCAGAGAATAATCATTTGGAACAGACACCTCTATTATCAATGTTGTTTATATATTATTCAAGACTACCAGAATGTCAGTTTATTCTCCCCACTGTGAATTCCATGATGCCTCACTAGTCTTCATTTTGTGCAGAAATATCTCCCACATTCCACTGTGGGTTTTACGATGCATCACTAGCTCTGAGTTCCAGTGGAAATATATCCCACATTCAGTACAACGAAAAGGTTTCTACCTTGTGTGGGTTCTATGATTCAGTTCTAGTTGTGCTTTCAAGAGGAAACATTTCCCACAATCAGTACAACAAAGATTTTTCTCCCTGATGTGGATTCTATGATGCCGCACTAGATGTGTTTTCATGAGGAAACATTTCCCACAATCAGTTCAAGGAAAGGTTTCTACCCCATGTGGGTTCTATGATGCCACACTAGATGTGCTTTCCTGAAGAAACATTTCCCACAATCAGTACAACTAAAAGGTTTCTCGCCAGTGTGTGTTCTATGATGCAACACTAGTTGTGCTTTTGTGATGAAACATTTCCCACAATCAGTACAACTAAAGGGTTTCTCGCCAGTGTGTGCTCTTTGATGCAGCACTAGTTTTGTTTTTGTGATGAAACATTTCCCACAGTCAGTACACCCAAAAGGTTTCTCCCCTGAGTGGATTCTATGATGCAGCACTAGATTTTCTTTTGTGAAGAAACATTTCCCACATTCAGTACAACTAAAAGGTTTCACACCTGTGTGGGTTTTATGATGTTGCACTAGTTGTCCTTTCGTGACAATACATTTCCCACAATCAGTACAACTAAAAGGTTTCTCCCCTGTGTGGGTTCTACGATGCGTCACTAGTTGTGCTCTTCTGGGGAAACTTTTCCTACATTCAGTACAACCAAAAGGTTTCTCCCCCGTGTGGGTTCTATAATGCCGCACTAGATGTGCTTTTGTGATGAAACATTTCCCACAATCAGTACAACTAAAAGGTTTCGCGCCAGTGTGTGCTCTTTGATGCAGCACTAGTTTTGTTTTTGTTATGAAACATTTCCCACAGTCAGTACAACTAAATGGTTTCTCCCCTGTATGGGTTCTATGATGCAGCACTAGTTTTTTCCTTTTGTGAAGAAACGTTTCCTACATTCAGTACAACTAAAAGGTTTCTCCCCCTTGTGGGTTCTATGGTGTGTCACTAGTTCTGCTTTCATGAGGAAACATTTCCCACATTCAGTACAACTAAAAGATTTCTCCCCTGTGTGGGTTCTATGATGCTTCCGTAGAGCTGAGTTTGTGATGAAACATTTCCCACAATCAGTACAACCAAAAGGTTTCTCCCCTGTGTGGGTTCTATGATGCTTCACTAGTTGTGAGTTTTTGAGGAAAGATTTCTCACATTCAGTGCAGTGAAATCTTTTCTCAGCCCTGAGGAATTTCTGGCACAGTGTTCCGGATTTCTTAAGAGTGAAATTTCTTCCACATTCAGGGCTTTTAAAAAATGTAGAAGGCATCGCTGTTGTGGTAGTTCCCTCTGCTGTGTGGGTTTCCAGGTGGCTTCTTATGTGATCGCTATGATTGAAATCGTGCTCACACTCAGTACGTGGAAAATGTCTCTCTTGCGTGTAAGAGTTTAGGTGGAGTGCTGGGTTCACCTCGTGTGTGAAAGCGTTTCCCCATTCTTCTCTCTTCTCCCTTCTCTTCTTTTCCTGTGTGACCCCGTCAGCTGCTGGACATAAAAAGAAAATAAAAAAATCAGCTAGTACACACTCAAATATAACAAAAAAATCAAATCAATTGATATATGGTTGTGGATACACAAATGCAACTCAAAAGCTGCTATGTTTAATACTGGTTTATTCTGTGTGCATGGAAGTCTCAGCGTTAACGGGCTGATGTCTAAAGTGACACTTGATCACAAACACCAATTCTCCGTGCCCTTTTCACATCAGCGACCTTCTGCACAGAATCCCCAAACCAATTAAATAGAAAAGCCACAAAAAACTTAACTTGCAAACAATTCCACTTCTAGTGGTCTTTTCAACCCCAACGCCTCAGTTCAAACACTTATGAGCATTTCACCACTCTCGCTTCTTTAGAGGGATAACTAAAAATGTAAACATATAGCAATCAATATACAAACAACTATCCAAAGCCTATACCTAATATAACCAGAGTAAAAGCTAATATGCTTACCCCAATCCATCAGAGTCTAATACGTTAACAACCAGCTGTAAAATTCCCAGCTGTGTTTCACTCGACCATACAGCTGCATATCAACTCACTTGACCCAAATCCAAACCAGCTCCCTTTTAAAACCTAAATGTCACAATTACGTCATGATGCCTGAAACACACCTCACTTCATCAACCCAACTCAGCCATCAGTACAAAATCAAATACAACTACTCCACTCAATCTGAGCATTCAGCCCCTCAGGAGTCACCGTCCCAACTGTAAAAATCCACTTTTGCTCACACAGCACTAACAATTGCTCCCGAGTTCGACCTTCTCTGCCTACTAGTACTTGATCCAGGCAAAAACATTGTAACTCCAAAAATTGATGGCCTTTCTCCAGACAATAAGCTATTATCGGGGCTTCCACAACCTTACAAGAGATCCTACTTTTATGTTCTAAAATTCGCTTGTGAAATGATCTGCTAGTTTTACCTATGTACAATAACTCGCACGGGCACAAAATACCATAGACCACTGAGCAGGAACTACAGGAGGTGTGTTTCTTAAATCTAAAAAGCTTACCACGATACATCAGCTGAGAAATCACCTTGGAAACACCACAGATCGAACAATTCCCACAGGGGCGATGACCTTCCTCCAAGTCCACCCTACATAAAGGACATAGTACTGAAGGACATAAATAGTCCTGCAAATTACACTGCCGTTTCCAAACACATCTAATGGATTTATCCTGTAAACCTGGGACAATATTCAAAACCTTCACATGCCTCTTAAAAATACATTGGATCTGAGCACTAAACGGGGAATATTTTGATAGTACTAGCTGATTTTTTGGTATTCTACACTCTACTAGACACCTGAGTTTTTTTGGGATATAAAAAGAAGGCACTAATCACATGTTGGGACCACAGAGGTATTTCTGGGTCTCCTGATCCCAAAATCCCTGCTCTAAGATTATCCCACATCTCTGACCAATCTGCTGTGATTAATGTGACAGAGGAAGAAAGTTAATCTCTTACTTGATTTCAGTTCATTTCATGATCTCTTGATGACCCATCTTTCATACAAAATAGCAAAGCAATTTGCATTAAAATTAAATAATTACAATTTACTGGCCAATATTCAAGGCACCTTCTATATGTAAACAAAGAAATATGACAGCAGATAAAGACCATACGGCCTCTCCCTTCTGCCCTTCCATACCATCTTTGACTCTGCTCTCTCTTTCTCTACAGCATCCAAAAGATAGCTAAAACCTGTCGCTTCTTTCTCTATAACAATATCAGAAACATTTGTCCCTTCCTTTCTACACACACTACTGAGACCCTCATCCACAACTACTGAACATTTATACAGCACTACAAGACATATGAAATGCTGCACAGACACATGTAAAAGACAGACCCTGCTTATCAGAGCTTAAAATCTAGTCAAGACAGACAACACAGTAGCTGTAGACATGGGATACAGCTTGGGGGAATAGTAAGGAAACACAAAGGAGATCAGACGACTCAACCTACAAAAGCGGCATGGAAGAGATGAGATTTGAGCCTCAGTTTGAGAAGGGCCAGTGAAGGCATCTTATGTACAGACTCAGGTAGTTTATTCCAGGCATAAGGAGTAGCAAGGCGAAAGGAGTGAAGTCTGGAGTGAGCAATTGAAGAGAAGGGCACAGATAGAAGAGCTTTGCAAGAAGAGCAGAGTTCCTGAAGGGGGTTGTAGGGAGAGAAAAATAGAGGAAAGGTAGTGAGGAGCTGCAGAGTGAATGCACTTATAGGTCAGCAGGAGTGGTACTTTGGCAATGAAGTGACTTGAGAATGTGGGTAATATGAGCATGATGAGGCTGGTGGAAGATTAGCCGCGCAGCAGAGTGTTGAAGAGATTGAAAGGGAGAGAGATGATTCAGAGGGAGACCAGCAAGGAGCAGGTTACAATAGTCTAGATGGCAGATGACAAGTGTTTTATAATTTCAAGTGGCGGTGAGACATCCAAGCAGCAATGTCAGAAAGGCAGGCAGAGATGTGAGCCTGGATTGCCGGAGAGATTTCAGGTATAGAGAGGTAGATCTGGGAGTCATCAGCGTAAAGTTGGTACTGAAAGCCTTGGGAAGAGATTAGTGCACCAAGGGAATGGGTATAGAGAGAGAAAAGGAGTGTGCCCAAGACAAATCCTTGGAATACAGCAAGTGAGTGTGGGATAGCAGCAGATGAGAATCCACCAGAACAAACACTGAAAGAGTGATGGGAGAGATAAGAAGAGAACCAGGACAGTGCAGAGCCCTTAAAACCAAGCAAGGACAAGGTATCGAGGAGTAGCAGTAGTAATACTTTGGAAGAAAGATGGGAAAGAGGAGCTATGACAGTGATGTTTAAATATCTCCGTGGCATAAATGCTCAGGAAGAGAGCCTCTTACGATTGAAAGCAAGCTTGGCAATGAGGGGACAATTTATTTTATTTATTTATTTAACAAGTTTTTTTATACCGCCTTCTAGTACAATCAAAGTGGTTTACATTAAACAAACATTACAGAGAACTCAATGTGTAAACTTAGGAAGGAGTGATACGCAGGGTTTGCAAAGAGGCAAAACATATACATTGCAACATATGTACAAGAGTTAGATATTGATTTAGGCATGTGAGATAAGGGGGAAGAACTAGGTATTGTCTCTGAAGTGATCGGTGAAAAGGAAGGTTCTGAGATGTTTTCTGAAGTCCTTTAAGTCCTTGATTGTCCTGACCTTCTCTGGGAGAGAATTCCAGATGGCGAGTGCCACTAATGAAAGAGCCCTCTTCGTTGGTGTAAGAACTAGGAGTTGAAATGGTATCTCTGTTGCTCTGTCTCTTAGGTCTGCTGTTTAGTTTTGTACATATCAGTTCCCGTAGAATTCTGGTTGATATGTTGTTTCTTATCTTGAAGGTAGTCAAGGCAGTTTTGTATCTGGAACATGAGGTAATTGGTAACCATTGAAGATGATATAAGAGCGGGGTTATGTGATCATGTTTGGCGGATCCTGTGATGATGCGGGCAGCCTTGTTCTGGGCTAGTTGCAAGGGATGAGTGGTTTGAGTTGGAAGACCTTGAAAAAGGGAGTTACAATAGTCCAGCATGGGGATTATAACTGCTTGACAGACCGTGCAGAAGTGATCAAGACTGAAGAGGGGTTTTAGTCTTTGGATAATAGTGAGCTTTTGGAATGCATTCCTGGAAGTTCTGTTGATGTGGGTTTGTAAGTTTAGAAAGTGAACAAGGTTGATACCAAGGTAGTGTACTTCCTCTTTTACTGGGATTAGAGCAGGGGTCTCAAACTCAAATTGCTTTGAGGGCCAAATGAGGACTTGTAAAGTAACCCGCAGGCAGCATAAGATGCAGGACCTCATTTGCATATAGGGGCCACATTTGTATAAATATTTTGCATAATGTTACCATACACTAACTTTTAGTAAACATGCCTCTTAATGAGTGTATAGATAAAGAAAGACTAAAAGATTTCTACATTACTATAATCCAGTGCCAACCGCCAGGCACATTAGGAACTACTACAAACACTGCCCATTTAGAACCCATAGCAAACCCGTCGTATCCTAACAGCACTACCAGGACTCACAAAGCACCATACTCTACCTATCAAAAGGCAACACTGCAAATATTAAACCAATACATTTCAGAGAATAACAATACATGACCTACTGGGGAAAGAGAACAAGTGGCAATGTCAAATAGGAATTACATAAAGAGAATACCTCAGCTCAGTTACACACACAGAACATAGACCATCACCAAACAAGGAATCACAATTTAGAAACAGGAAGACAATAATTAAACTGTGAACCCCAAAAGCCAAACTTGGAATGTACAACACCACTCTAGAAATAAAACTATAAATTAATTTCCTCTTGTACTAAACAAAGCGCAGACGTTAATGATGCACATTTCCCAGAGCTGACATATTCCAGTTAATAAATTCAAAATAAAGAGATATTTTTCTAACTTTTGTGCATTTTTTTTCTGTTGCAATTGTTCCAGCCACTTTCTTCTGCTTTCTTCATGTCTTCTGCTAACTCTCCATCGTCTGCTGTCCATTTGTCCTTTCTTCTCTCTTCTAGTTTTTTTTTCCATTCTCTCTCTACATCTGCTTTAACAAACTAATCTTTCTCCTTTTGCTCTTTCCTCATTCCTATTTCATCCACTCAAATTTTACCCCTCCATCCTCAATCCCCACTTACTCTCCCAATACCTGGCCAATTGTAGATTTGTCTTCCCTCCCACACAAAATATTTTCCCCCTCTCCATTTCCCAGCTCCATCCCATTCTAATCCTCCGCCAATATCAGCTCCCTTCCAGTTCCAGCCCCACCAAGCATCCGCTCCCGTCTAGTCCCTGCATCAGCCCATTTCCAGTCCTAGCCCCCCATCAGCCCATTTCCAATCCTATTCTAGCCACACCATCAGCCCATTTCCAGTCCTAGCCCCCCCACACTCAGCCCACTTCCAGTGCTAGCTCCCTCCCCTCACAGCCCATTTCCATTCCAAGCCCCCCTCCCCATCAGCTATTTGCAGTTCAAGCCCCCCTTCCACTCAGCCCATTACCAGTCCTAGACCCCCCATAGCCCATTACCAGTCCTGACCCCCCCCATCAGCCCACTTCCAGTCTTACCCCCCCATCACCCCATTTTCAGTCTTACCCCCTCTCATAGGCCATTACCAGTCCTAACCCCCCAATAGCCCATTACCAGTCCTAGACCCCCTTCCCCCTCCATCAGCCCAAGTAGATTTTAAAAAAAAAACTAACTTGCTGCCGCTGCCGCTTCCGCCACCGCCGTAGTATAAAGCGTCCCGTGGGGCCCCCCCTGCCCGGCAGAGTCCTCCCTGCAGCATCAGCTCCAAAAGTGGTAGATTTCAGAGCTGCGAAGAGAGAGAGTTTCTCTCTCGCTGCTCTTGTTAAGCCAGAGCCACGAGAGAGCTGATGCTGCAGGGAGGACTCTGCCAGACAGAGGGGGCGCCGCAGGACACTTGATTCTGCCGCTGCCACGAGCAGCAAGTTTGTTTTTTTTTTAAATCTACCAGCCAGCTGCTTAACGCGCCGGGCCAAATGCGTCGCGGGCCGCACAAGATTCTCTCACGGGCCGCATGCAGCCCGTGGGCCGCGTGTTTGAGACCCCGGGATTAGAGTGTCCATGATGGAGACTGATGATAGGGGGTAAAGGAAGAGTCCCTTGTTATGAATAGCACCTCAGATTTTTTGAAGTTGACTTGGAGGTTGTTGGAAGCCAGACAGTAAAATACTCTAAAATGGTTTACTTCATACTTGGAAAATAGAAGGCAACAAGTCAAATGCGCACAAAAGAAATCAACACATTTCCCCGTCACGCAGGGAATACCACAAGGCTCAGCACTATTATCAATGCTCTTTAATATTTACATCCAGCCCATATGTAACATCATCAAAAGTCACAACCTCCAATATCACATTTACGCTGACGACATCATGGTATATACCCCACTCAACCTATTAGCTCTCAACATCACAACTATAAACAGATGCCTTGAAGATATGAACAACTGGTTTACAGATAATAACATGATGGTCAACTACGACAAAACTGAGGCAATGTTCATCACCAGGAACTCTACCTTATCAGTTTCTTAAATAAGCATATAGTAGTTAAAGATGAAGTTAAATATCTGGGCATCACAATGGACAGAGCACTAAACCAGAAATCCCACATCACAAAAACCGCAAACAAGGCCTATCATCACTTAAGGATCATCAGAAAACTCAAGCCATTACTCCGATAGGATCACTTCCACACAGTATGCCAAGCACTCATTACACCACTGCTTGACTACAGAAACTCGTTATATCAAGGCCTCCCTCAATAACACCCACTTCAAATGGTGCAAAACACCACAGCACGCATCTTCAGACACCCCAAGATCTGAACACATCACCACAGTCTTACAACAACTACACTGGCTACCCATGATGGCCACAGCAACATTCAAAATAATCCTAATCATCTTTAAAATCATCCACCAGACTTCCGGTGATGTCAGCGACCTGCATGGCGGCGTGAAAACGAGCTCCGCCGCAGCCTGCAGCAACGAGGTGGAAATTCCCTGCCGGGGAGAGCGCAGATCGGGGCAAAGTGGAGAGGCAGTGGTTAAGGACGAGTAGAGGCAGTGAGCGGTGGCGAGAGACGAGCCGCGCTGACGTTCGGGCCCACGGAAGCAGTGCCGGTGAGGCGTAGAAGCACGTGGAGCTGGAGACGGGGAGCAGTACCGGAGCGGCGAAGGCCTGAAACGCACCGAGGACCTCTGGAAGGAGAAGCGTGCCAAAGCTATTGTGCGGGAAGAGAAGAGCCCTGGGGGAGAGTTTCATCACCCGTGGGCCTGAAGAGGAGGCGGAGAGCACTGCGGCCCGACGAGAAGGCTGGTCGGCACGGAGGCCTACAGACACCTGATACCAGGCAAGGTGAGCCGGGCCGGGCCGAGAAGGCTGCAAGTAGGGGAGAAGGAGAAGGGAGCCCGGTGCTCTGGGGCAGATCAGTGCAGCCCCGTTGTCCCGAAAAGCGCACAAAGAACTGGGGGACAATAATGTGAAGGACAACCTATTGTGCATGGGATGTGTCAAGAGCTGCAATAGCCCCCCGCTGTAGCTGAGCTCAGGCAGAGAGGCAGAATAATCCCCATAGCCCACGGACCCTGCAGTGAGGAGGAAAGAAGAACAGGGAAGCTCGGGGGCCTATTGATCGACACTAGTGCTTGTGCGGCACAGTGAGTGCCGGAGAGGGTGTGTAGCAGTGGGCCTCCAGCCAAGGACTAGGGGAGGTCAGGTGGAAGTCCTGTATACCGACTGAAGCAGATAAGGAGCACTGCAGGAACAGAGTTGCAAGCAGTCATAGAACCTGGACAAGGAAGTGTTCTGCAATCAAGGCGCAGAACCGTGAATCAGTGAGGAAGAAGCAGAGCAGTGCCAAGAAGATCTAGCACGCTAGCCACTATCTGGGATAGGCATTACATCCCACCATAAGCTAGGAATTGGGCGGAGGGAAGTCATGGAGAAAAGCAAAAGCGGTCCCTCCGTCAAGAAGAAGCTAGCGGAATTCCGCTCTCCCTACGCTACGCCGAGAGGAGGTAGGGAGGGGGACAAAGAGGGCAACTCTCTCCCCAATACATCTACAGTGACGGAGATAGGGGTGGAGAAAGTAAGCAGTCCAGAGCTGGCCACCATGATCAAGGACTGGCTCATTGAGTTGAAAGATGAGCTTAAGGCAGAACTGGGGGGAGTAAAGAATGAACTAAAAGAATCAATCCAAGGACTGAGACAAGAATTGATTGACCTAGGGGGCCGTGTGGAGGAAACTGAAACACAGTTGGAGCAGCAGGGCGAGGCCTTGGAGGAGCTCCACAAAGAGCTCGAAGATCGCTGTGGAATACAGAGAGAAATGCAATTGAAATTAGAAGACCTGGAAGATCGATCGAGGAGGTGCAATATTCGAGTCCGGGGCCTCCCAGAAGACAAACAATACAACAGGTCTGCAGAAGTGATTTCTCAAATTTTCAAGGCGCTGATGGCTGCGGGTTCAGTTGAGGGGGAGGCCACGGAAGACCTGCTCCTTATCGAGAGAGCACACAGAAGCCTAGGCCCCGTGAGGGATAACAAGCCTCGAGATATAGTAGTTTGTCTCAGTTCCTTCAAAAGCAAAGAGAAATTGCTGGGGGCAGCAAGGAAACTCAAACAGTTCACCTGGGAAGAACATAAGCTAGAGTTCTTCCAAGACTTATCGCCAGGAACTTTACAACGTAGACGAAATCTCCGAGAGGTGACAGCATTTATGCGGAGGGAGGAGCTGCGATATAAATGGCTGTTCCCTTTTGGACTTCTAATCACTGTGAAGGGGAAATCAAGAAGGGTGGAGTCGAGCGAGGCAGCGTGGAAAGCGTTGCGAGATCTGGGAGCAGATCATCTACCGGAAGGAGCGGAGGTGATCCGAGGAAGTGAGAAGTCTGTAGGGGCGCACAGTCCTAAATGGAGGAACCAACGCTGGCATCGCGTCCCAGTCCGAGGGAGGAGAGTGGCGAGACTGCATCGTGGGAGCGGGGGACGCACATGAAGACGACAATTGAGAGAGCTCCTACTTAAAGACACTAAAAGGATCTGCCTGTTGAGTGGGTGGGGGCGGGAGGCGGGGCTTGGTGGAGGAGTTAGGGGGGGGGAGAAGAGGCAGGGGTGAGCGGTAGGGGAGTTAGGGCGTGGGCAGGTGTAGGTCCCGGAAGATGTCACAATTCTGGAAGTCGGATACCCCATTAGGGGGGGTGTGCAAAAGGGAGGGAAGGGGAGGATGGGGGGGGGTTGAAGGGGGAGGGGGGAGGGGGTAGAGGGTGGAGGGGAGGGGGTAGAGGGTGGAGGGTGGGGGGGAGGGTGGGGGGGGCAGGTCGAGGAGGGGCAAGAGGTGAGGGGAGACATTCATGGGTGACTTGAAAATCTTCACCTTGAATGTGAAAGGCCTGAATTCACCTTTTAAAAGGCAACGGCTGTATAGAGAGATAGCCAGGCAAAAGGCCTCGATGGTCTTATTACAAGAGACACATCTCCTGCGGGGTCATGAACGGCTAGTGAGACCTAAAGGGTACACGGAGGTGCTTTTCGCCTCCAATCAACAGGAACGGAAGAAGGGAGGGGTGGCGCTGCTGATTAGTGGGGTTCTTCAAGCGGAGGTGCACACGGTATTCAGGGACAGGGGGGGCAGGTACTTGATGGCAAGACTGAAGGTAGGGGATGAATGGTACTGCGTGATTAATGTGTATGCACCCACAGGGCCGCAAAAGTCCTTTTGGAGAGAAGTGGATGAGAAAATGAACTTGCTTGGCGAAGGAGTGAGAATCTGTGGAGGGGATTTCAATATGACTTGGGAGGTGGGGCGTGATTCCACGGGGAGGGGAGAGGGGAGAAGTGCGGATAGAAAACGCTACCAGCAATTTGTGCGAGATAATGACCTAGTTGATGCGTGGCGGCTTCTTAACCCTAGTCGCTGTCAGTATTCATTCTTCTCAGCAGTGCATGGCATGTACTCTAGGATAGACGCTATCTGGGTGGAGAAAGAAATAGCGGGTAGGCTCCTCGACAGCGTGATAGAACCCATTACCTGGTCGGATCATGCCCCGGTGGTGGTAAAGCTCCGTGGTCGGCAAGAAGATCGAGGGGTACAGTTTTGGAAACTGAACGAAGCCCTGCTAAAGGATGATAGGGTAGCGCAGGAGTTAAAAGATTTGATCCCTGAATATTTTCTCCATAATGACACCGGTGAAATATCTAGGGGGGTGGTTTGGGATGCGTTCAAGGCGGTGGTGCGAGGAACCTTGATTAAATGGGGATCCAGAATTAAGAGGGAAAGAGAAGAGAAGGAGCTTAGTCTGAGACAGCAACTTGTAAGATTGGAAGGGGTAGACGCCGGGGGAGGGGGCGGCAAGGTACGAGGGGAAGTGTTAGAAACTAGGGCTAAGCTAAACGCGCTGGAAGCAGACAAAATTCAGTATCGGCTGCAACTGCTCCGCCAAGAGTTTTTTGAGGGAGGGAATAGGGCAGGTCAGTTTCTAGCGCGGAGGTTGAAGCAGAGACGGAATAGGACATTAATAACACAAATTAGGGGCAGAGAAGGGGTGGTAAGGGAGGGGAAGGAAATTAGAGACAAATTTGTAGATTATTATCGGAGGCTCTATACCGCTCTGCCCGATAGGTCTGAGGAGGAGTTGGACGCGTATGTGAGGGAGGCCAGCCTTCCGCGCTTAGAGGAGGGTGAGCGGGAGGCACTGGATTCAGAAATAAAAACTTCAGAAGTGGCGGCAGCTATTAAGGGTTTGAAATTAGGGAAGGCTCCGGGCCTAGACGGGTTGTCAGCCAGTTTCTATAGGATGTTTAGGGATCTACTGGTGCAGCCGCTGACGGATCTGTTTTAATACCCCAAGGGAGGGGGGAGGACTGGCGGACACGATGGGGTGGGCAGGGATCACGCTCATACATAAAGTGGGCAAGGACCCCCAGGAGTGTGCCTCATATCGGCCTATCTCCCTGTTAAATCTTGACGCTAAGTTGATGGCTAAAGTCTTGGCAGGGAGGCTCAATAACCTTTTGGGGAAATTGGTGCACGAAGATCAAGCAGGGTTTATTCCTGGGAGGCAGGTGGCGGACAACATCCGGAAAGCAGTAAACGGTATATGGGCGGCGAAGTCCCGGCAGGAACCCGCTTTGCTGCTTTCGTTAGATGCTGAGAAAGCCTTTGATCAGGTGTCGTGGCGCTTTCTGTTTTCGGTATTAAAGCACATGGGGTTTGGGACGGGCTTTCTAGGTTGGGTGAAGGCATTGTATGCGGGGCCCAAGGCATGTGTGAGGGTGAATGGGGGGTATTCGGGATTTTTCCCGTTAGGGAGGGGGACGAGGCAGGGGTGCCCACTATCCCCACTACTATTTGCCCTATCGTTGGAACCGTTGGCAGGGAGGATTAGGGCAGACCCGCGCATAGTGGGTATACCTGTTGGACAGCGGGAGTTTAAAATGGCTATGTTTGCTGATGATATCTTGTTGTTGGTGGGGCAGCCGGAGGGGTCGTTGCCACAAATAATGCAGGAAGTGCAAGAGTATGGTGACTTGGCGGGGTTCAAGATTAACTGGAACAAGTCGGAAATTTTGAATCTGACTGTAGGGGAGGAGCTACAGAGGGGCTTGCAACAAACATTCCAGTTTCGGTGGGCCAATCGATCTATCCGATACTTGGGAGTATATCTTGGGCGGGAGCTGGGAGACTTATACGAGCTGAATTATGTGACACTGTTTCGGGAAGTCGAAGCTCAGTTGGGAGCATGGAATAGGGGATTCATATCGGAGATGGGGAGAATGGCAGTGGTCAAAATGATGCTACTACCCCAGTTCCTGTACTTTTTCCAGGTGCTGCCAGTGGTTGTTCCGGTAAAAGAGTTAGTCCGGTTGCAAAAGTTGGTGGATAGGTTTATATGGGGGAAAAAACGTCCTAGAGTGGCGGTCAGAACGTTGCGAGTGGCAAGGTTGGAGGGCGGAATGGGGGTGCCAAATTTTAAAAAGTACTATGTGGCGGCTCAGTTAAGGGCAGTATATTCATGGCTAAGAGAGCAGCATAAGCATTGGGTGCAGATGGAGGCAGAGAGTCTGCGACCAGGGGTTTTGGAGAGATGGGTGTGGAGCGGAAGAGGGGGTAAGTGTGAGAATCCGATGGTGAATCATACGCTTGCGGTGTGGCAGGAATTTAGGAAGAGGTTGGTGGGGGAGAGGAGGTGGACGAGGGTGATGTCAGTGCTGGCCTGCTGTGAGGAAGGGCAGGGCCCAGAGGTGGTGGTGGCGCAAAGGTGGGCCCGGCAGGGGCTGACACAAATATCCCAGGTTCTGGATGGACGAGGAGTGCGGGACTTTGAGGGAATACGGGACTTGTATCAGTTGCAGGAATCTGATAGATTCCCATACTTGCAGTTGAGCTCATATATCAAGCAGAGAAGACATTGGCAGGACTTCATGAAAGATTTGGAGTGGTTTGAAGGGAGCTGCCTCGGCTCGCTGGGGAGAAAGGGAATTATTTCTCGGATTTACAAAGGGCTCACGGCGCGAGGGCCGGAAAAATTAAGTTACATGAAGGCCTGGGAGAAGGATCTGGGCACATTGTGGGAGGTAGAGGAGTGGGAGCAAATAGCTCAAGGGGTAGCGAAGGCCTCCATAGCAACATCATTGCGAGAGAATGGATGGAAGGTGCTTTCTAGATGGTATTTAACACCAGAGCGACTGTTTAAAGCTAAGGTATGTGAGACGGATGAATGTTGGCGGCAGTGTGGTGAGAAAGGGACTTGGCTACATATGTGGTGGTCCTGCCCAGTAGTGCAGGCGTATTGGGAGGCTATAGGGGGAATCATAGAGAATATCATAGGGGAAAAGATTGATCTGTCCCCGGAACTTTGTCTCCTTCTAAAGAATACTGGTACGAGAGAGGGGAATTGGAGCGTTGTGTGGCAGTGCATTATGGCGGCCAGATGCGAGATAGCTAAGCACTGGAAGAGTGGCCATATGCCCTCCTTAGCTCAATATGCACAACGGTTGGCAGAGCTGTATCAAATGCATCGGTTAACCGGGTGGAGAAAGGGGAAAGAGGAGCGAGTAAGGAGACAGTGGGAAGGGGTGTGGAGATGGTTAAATGGGGGGGTAGGGAGGCCGTAGGGGGGGGGTAGGTCCCTAGGCTCGGGGGCGCAGGGAGAGTGGAGGGTCACCCACGACTTTTTTTTTTTTTTTGTTTACATGTAGGGCTGGTAGATGGGGGGGGAGGGGAGGCGGGGGAGAGAGGGAGGGGAGGGGGGTGGGGGGGGGAAAATAAAAAATAAGCAAGAACGCACAGGTTCAGAGTTGAAGCGTTCTTAAGGGATGGATGGAGGGATATTGTACATGGTTTCAAGAGGAGATGAACGTTTAGCTTCTCTGTTAGTGCTTTAGTGCATTTTTCTGTTTATGCCACTGTGTGATGTTTGGTTGAAGTTCTTGCCGAATAAAACTTTAAGATACAAAAAAAATCATCCACCAGCTCTCAGCAGAGGCACTACAATACATCATAATGAAAGATACCTGCAACAGACCGAGAAGAACCAATAAAGATAACGTGATCGGCACACCTGCAGGATTCCACAAGACCAAACAAACAACTTCAAAAAGAGCTCCCTCCTTACTGGCGCCCACACTCTGGAACTCCCTCCCGAGCCTGAGAGCATTGGATGACCTAATAGACTTCTGAAAGGACCTCAAAACCTACCTCTTTGTTGAAACTTATCAACAGACAGAAAAGCAGTCCCCACCTAAACGGTAACGCATCTACTGCCGATAACTGATACTCACGCATACCCAAATAGACATACACTAACCCAAACAAACATAATATAACATTGTTAATTACCTCGTAATGTCCAAATGTTACCCATATGATAAATGTTACCCTCCAATTGTACTGTCTAGATTTTTTAAGTTCCCTTATGTTAAATGTTGTTGAGTTCCCTCATGTTAATTGTAACCCTCCAATTGTGATGTGACCACTTTGATTGAAGGATAAGGTGGTATACAAATCTGTTTAAATAAATAAGTAAATAAATAAATCTCCTGCAGGCATTTAGTGATAGCCGTATAGTCTGGCATGTCGAGATGGATAGGGGAATAGACCATGATGTCATCTGCATAAATGGCATAGTTAATTTTGTGCTGCTTGAAGATGCTGCAAACTGGTTTTAAGTAGGAAGGGCAGGCAGGAGAGTGGAGGTGTTTGAATCAACATAGACCTTTTGTTGTCTGTCAGTGAGATAGGATTGGAACCAGTTGAATATTGTGCTGTGAAGTCCATTGTTAGTTGGTTTAAGAAGATGCTGTGTGATTCAATGTTGAAGGCCAAGGAGATGTCAATAAAGACGAGTAGAAATCCAGTTTTTATGTTGTTGATTCCTCTTAGGAGTATGTTGAACAGAGGTTTGAGGAGAGTCTCAACACTATGATTAGGATGAAATTCATGTTGGTGTGGATCCAGAGAAGCATACAAGTCAATATGGTCTTGCAGTTGTCTCTGCAACACATTTTCAATTATTTTGGATAGAAAGGGCAGGCTGGGAATAGGGTGGAAAGTTGCAGGATTAGAGCTGTTGTTGAGTTGTATTTTTGGATGTTTGAGAGTAGGGGGCATGTATCCTTGAAATAGGGATGAGCTTATAGTGTTTTGGATACAGTTGGCAACTTTTTCCTTGACTGATTTGATCCACATGACCAGGCAGGGGTCAGAGGGCAAAGTACTGGTGTTTAAGGCAGCGATGGTGTGGAATAGTTGCTCCTTAGTTCAGTTCCATTTGTGTTTGATGTTGGTTTCTGCAGTTGAGGTGTTGGATGTGTTTGGCAGTGATGTTCTTAAGGGTGGTTTGTACTTGTTGATGAGGAAATCTGCAAAGATCTGTGGCTGGATAGTGTCTTCTTTGTGGGATGGATGCTTCATGAGGTGTGCGGACAATTTCAAATTGTCGAGGCTTGTTGCTGACTTTTAAGATAAGGTTGGCGTCACTGTTCCCTCTAAGCTGTGCGCGTGTGTGCGCGCACACAACTTGCCGAGCGAGCGCACATACTTTACAACAGAGCGCACAAAAATTATGGCTCTGATTCTTATAGAAAACAACACAGACGTCTTAAAATTTAAAAGTTATGATTGTAATTACTAGAAATTTCCCGCTTCATTTAGTAATCGTCTATTTTCTTTTAATTTGATTAAAATTAATGTGGTGTACATACTGTATTCTGACGTGTAGTCAAATTTTAAAGTATATAACTCTGACTGTCGTTATGTGGTGCACAAAAATTTAACCTTCCTTCAAAAGCTGCACACAGCTGATTATTTTATGCGCACACAGCCTACAGAAAACTAGAGGGAACATTGGTTGGTGTGGTATTCTGAATTGTGCTTGTTGATCAGATCATTGTAGTCTCTTTGCATTTTCTGGTATTGAAGAAGGATGGCTTGTGACCAGTCATGTTTCTATTTATGCTCTAACTGGCAAAGTTTTTGTTTCTTTTCTGATATTGCGTCAGAATACCATGGGGCAGATTTGGATCTTTCTTCTCTATTTCCAAGATTTGGGTGCTAAGGAGACTTCACTTATGCATTGATGGTGCAGTTCCAAGTTTTAATGGCCTCATCTGGATCTGTGAAGTCCTGGGGGAGGCTGTTCTTGGTTATATCCTTTAAATCTTCTTTCAGAGTAGGGTATTCTCTGTGATTTTCCTTGTTGGGGGTGGTCAACCTTGGAGTGTATAGCATGGTAATGTGACCAGGGTATTGGTAGGGCAAGAGGAGTCATTATGCTGTCCTATGAGTGAAGGTTCTTTGGGACAAAGATGAGGTCCACAGTAGAGCCTGAGCGGTGAGAGGGACCCTTGAGGATTTGGCAGACGTTAAGTGATTCCATTGTCTTGTGAAAGTAGCTTCTTCTCTGCTAAGTGCATAGGTCAGATTTAGGTTGCCTAGTAGTATAAGCAGCTTATGAGGAGAGCTGACCAAACATATGGCTTTGAGGATGTCAGATATCTCATCAGCAGGAGCGTTTGGGGCTCTGTAGGTAAGACAAATGGCTAGGTGTCTGTTTTCTATCGTGATTAAGCCACAGTGTTTAAATTTAAATATTTAAATTTAGATATTTTAAATTTAAATTTAAGGTCCATTCGAACCTCTCTTGTGGATGCGTGGGCAGTTGAAGGCAGTATGGGATCGAGGAGTGATCTCAGATAGAATGACCTGGTCAGTGCTTTTTAGCAAGGATTCGGTGATGCAGAGGATGTCATTCTGGGTGATATTGAATATAGTCTATGATGGTGTTTGTCTTGTTTCAGACGGAGCTAGCATTTATTAGCCCAATGTTACTTGGAGTGATTAGTGTGTGTAGGGTGTAGCAGACAGTTGTGTGAGTGTTAGTTTGAATTCTTATTAATCTGGGGGTTCACCTGTTGGCATGCTTATGGGGGTTCATCCATATGTGTGGGTGGCAAGGTATGTGTAGTAGGGGGGGGGTTGTAGGACTGTTGTGGGTATGTTTATGGTATAGGTAGCTGTTGATGAGTGGCAGAGTAGGATCCAGATGAGAAGAAGGGCATACAATACTTGGTTGGCTGGCAACTTTGGATTGCGTGGCATTATAGCAGTTTTATGTTTTTTGGTAGAATCATAGGAGGGTAGGGGTGGGGCTCTTTCAGCAGTGAGGTCCATTTCTGATGAGTGGTACTTAGTTTCTTGTTTTCTTGCTGAGAGTGTGTCCTGATACAATCTGAAGTATCTAGGAGATGTGTGGGGTGAGAGTTTTCTGTTTGTGATAGGGGTGAGGTCAGCAGCGAGGTCTTCGAGGTTGTTGAGGTTTTTCGAGGTTGTTGGGCTTAGTGTTGGCAGTTTTTTGTTTGGGTTGAGCTGCTTTTATTTATTATTTATTTTATTTAGAGAACATTTGTATACCGCTGCTTCCAGCGATCAGCAGCGGTTGACTATACATATCAGGAGGGGTAATCAACAGTTAATACAGAATGATTGCATGCCAAGATTCACACTGGGTTCACACTGCACAAAACTCTGATTCAATATTTACAGGTGCAATTACATATATACATATTGTTACAATATTTTTGCGTATCTGCCTGCTTTCCCCGCCTAAGGGCCGAAGGTGCAGCTGCGGCTGAAGGCATTTCTTTTCTAAGTTGCTGTGGTGGTCCCTGATTGGCCTTTAGATGGAGAGTGGAGGGGTTTCAGCCTCCCACTCTCTTTTCTGATACCGATTTGGGCTCTGTGTCTGAGGGTGCAGTCTTGCAGCGCCTGATGGATGAGGGTGAAAGGGGATAGATTCAGGAGTAATATGCGGAAATATTTCTTTATGGAAAGAGTGGTAGATGAGTGGAATAGTCTCCCAGTGGAGGCAGTAGTCTTGAGGACAGTATCTGAATTCAAGAAAGCAGGGGACAAACATAAATGTGCTGCTGAGAAATATACATTAAGACAACAGGAAGCAATGTAGAGTGAGACTGACTGAAGATATGATGGACTATATTATTTTTTAAGTACTGTACAAGGATATTCCTGAAGGGATGAAGTTAGAAGAACCATCTATATATCTATTGGGGAAGGTAGGCCAATCCTTGTGGGAGCCTTGAATCCAGTACCCCAGGTTTCACCGGACTCATCTCCCACTCAGCTCTGCAGGTTCTGTATCTAGAGCTGAATTATATATTGATGATTTCTAAAATACTGCTTATTGTACCTGGTGGGTGCTGGGTATTAATCTGTCTGGAAATTGCTATGTGAGCACATTTTCTGGATGTGTCCTATCCCTGGAACCTGGAAGAATGGTAGATATATTATAATAGATCAGCCCCACTGTCTGCTAGAAATGCAGATACAGTCATACAGTCCTTACCCAGGGAGATCAGAGTCTCATAATTCTCCTTCATCACCTCCCTGTAAAGCTCCTTCTGACCTTCATCTAAATACTCCCACTCCTCCTGGGAGAAAGAGACAACGATGTCCTCAAACGTCACCCGCATCTGAAACACAAACCAGAAACACACTCAGGGACACGTGGAGGTGCTCAGAGTACATTAGATGTCGGCTGGCTTTATTCTCCTCCCCTAGAAATCCAAGGGAGCTCTGCATTTAAAACTTGTAGGAACAGACCCAGAAGCTATTACTGGTCTCCAGAGCACAGGGGGGTGGAAGCATATTGAGTGATCTCTTTAGCTAAGTTTTTATTTTTTTTCTCTTGCATGCTTTGAATAGTTTTAGCTGCTTGTACCTCATCAGTCTTTTGGAATTACTGTAATTGCACTACTTTACTTACTGCCTGTGTTTAACATAGTAACATAGTATATGACGGCAGATAAAGACCAGTATGGTTCATCTAGTCTGCCCAGCAAGGAGGCAAGAGTCGGTGCACCTGCCGCTCCGTGCAGATCATTTCTCCCCATGCCTTTGTTTAGGGGTACACCAACTGGTCTGTGTAAGTCACCCCTATTTGTTGAGATATAAGAGATAGTTAAGTTTATTTTAATTTTATCCTGTTGCTATAAAGGGATCCAGTGTGTCTATCCAATGCCATTTTGAATTCTGTCACTATATTTGCCCCCCGCACTTCCATCGGAAGGGCATTTCAAGCATCCACTACGTAGATTTCTTTAGCCTTTGAGAAAATAGTGGATACAATATAGGAATTACCTAGCTTTCAAATTTTCAGCCTGTTCTAGAAAAGTAGCTTTCAAAGAATATGTTTGGCCTGTATTGCAGAGGTAAGTCTGTGCTCTGTTAGGTAAAAGCTGCCTTGCAGGATCTCTGGCTTAGGAAGTCAAACTCATAGCTTACTGCCACTTATTTCTCTCCCTCCCTTCCCTCACCCACCCACCCCAGGGCTGGATGTTCTTAGTCACCCCATGACACACAGTCACTTGTCATAACTTTAGTGGAAAGCACTTCTCTGTTGCATTTTCATCAGACAACTGCCCCATATTGACACACTAATCAAAGTTATTTTTAATCAATGCACTAGAGGGAGGAGTGGCTCAGTGGTTGGGACAGGTTACCTCAGGCCGGAGGGCTGGGGGTTCAATTCCCGCATGGGGACAAGTAACCTCAGGCCGGAGGGAATGAGGTCTCTAGTCCCATGGCTGCTCCTTGTGGCCTTGGGCAAGCCACTTAACCCTCCATTGCCTCAGGTACACTTAGATTGTGAGCCCTTCGGGGACAAGGGAATAAAAAGTACCTGTTAGTATATACATGTAAACCGCTCTGATGTGTAAGTAAAGGGCGGTATATCAAATGCCTAACCATAACCATAACCATAGTTGTGGTGTTTTAATCCTCAGAAAAAACAATTTGGAGCCTTTGAGCTTATCCTATGCATCTTAAGCTATCTGCTATGGAAAAAATAATTGATTCAATGCAGGGAAGACTTGACTACAGTGAAACAAACCTCCCCCATTATACAGCTTGCAAACTATCCATGCAACTCCCACAAAAAATCCAGCAATGCAAGAATAAATGGATGACAGTGGTTCTGGCAGGTTATGACCCATTACACGGAGACACCAACTCCACCTCGAGATACCCTTGCAGAATACTTTCTCAGCCTTGGTAAATTAGGATTCTCCTAAGACAAGAAAGTCGACATTGGTTTATAGACATGTAAACCATATAGACAAAGAAAGGGGCTTACTTCAATGATCATCTCTATCAGCCCTTTTATTTAACATTTCTCTACAGCCAATCTGTAGTAGCTTCACTAAGTTTAAAGTGGAGTATCACATCTATGCGAACAATATAGCATTATATCTCCCATTTGATATTGCAACCCCTAACCTCCATCTGATAATGTCCTGCTTCAGTGAATTGTCAAAATGGCTGAACTCCCATAATCTGCTGATTAATTTGAAGAAAATTGAGATACTATAGGTAACAAGGAACCATGACTTTGAACCTCCCTCAACTTTACACCTAAAATATGCTGTTTTACAAGTAAAGAATGAGGTGAAATACCTTGGGATTACTCTAGAATAATCCCTTAGCATGACCACCCATATAAACTTAACCTCAGGTAAGATCTGTTACAAACTAAAAATGATTCAGCAATTGAGGCCACTGTTATCAAGCTATGACTTTCGGTCTGTCGTTCAGGCAATGATCACCCCATACTTTGATTATTGCAACAGTATTTTCCAGGGCCTCTCCATACAGGCAATAAGCCAGTTACAGATGGCCTAACAGAGTGGAGGAGTGGCCTAGTGGTTGGGGCAAGGTACTTCAGGCCAGAAAGACAGGGGTTCAAATCCCACTAGAGGACAGCAACCTTGGGCCGGAAGGACTGGGGTTTCTAGTCCCAAAGGTGCTCCTTGTGGTCTTGGGCAAGCCACTTAACCCTCCATAGCCCATGTTCCCTGTAAAATAGTTATCTCCAAGTTATAATGTCCTGTTCAATGTAATTTCAGTTCGTTCAATGTAAACCACACTGATGGAGAATAGCACGGTATATAAGAGAATGTAAATAAATAAATAAACATGTGGCTGCCCAAATTATTTGGAAAGTTAATAGAACTGAATATATCACACCTATATTATATGAATTACACTGGCTTCCATTTTATAGACGTCTAAAATACAAATTACTCATGATCACATCCAAACTTCTAAAGAATATAGCTCCATCATACCTCAACTCTCAACCAGGGCCGGCCCGTCCATTGAGCGAGAATGTTTTTTGCACAGGGCCCCGCGTTTCAGGGGGCCCCGCGCAAAAAACATTCTAATCCTAAAGTAAAATTTTTAAAAAGAAAAAAGAAGTTGTCTTCTCCGGCAGCCGGGGCCGCCGCGGCAGAATCGAGTGTGCCGCGGGGCCCCCCCTGCCCAGCAGAGCCTGCCCTCCCGAGCCTGCCCTCCCCTTTATCACCTGTCTTCGCAGCTCTAATCAAACGCGCCGGCTTTCAGAGCGCGAGGGAGAGTTTCTCCCTCGCTGCTCTATTAAGCCCGCGGGGGCTGATGGGAAGTTCCCATCAGCCCCCGCGGGCTTAACAGAGCCGCGAAAGGGAAACTAGCCCTTTCGCGCTCTGAAAGCCGGCGCGTTTGATTAGAGCTGCGAAGACAGGTGATAAAGGGGAGGGCAGGCTCGGGAGGGCAGGCTCTGCTGGGCAGGGGGGGCCCCGCGGCACACTCGATTCTGCCGCGGCGGCCCCGGCTGCCGGAGAAGACAACTTCTTTTTTTCAACATTTTTCCCGGGGCTGGGCTGGGCGTTAGGAGTGGTGATGGGCTATGGGGGGCTGGGGGGGGGGGGGGGGTTAGGAGTGGTGATGGGCTATGGGGGGCTGGGGGGGGGGGTTAGGAGTGGTGATGGGCTATGGGGGGGCTGGGGGAGGGTTAAGAGTGGTGATGGGCTGGGGGGGGGTTAGGAGTGGTGATGGGCTATGGGGGGGCTGGGGGGGGGTTAAGAGTGGTGATGGGCTATGGGGGGGCTGGGGGGGTTAAGAGTGGTGATGGGCTATGGGGGGCTGGGGGGGTTAGGAGTGGTGATGGGCTATGGGGGGCTGGGGGGGTTAAGAGTGGTGATGGGCTATGGGGGGGCTGGGGGGGTTAGGAGTGGTGATGGGCTATGGGGGGCTGGGGGGGGTTAGGAGTGGTGATGGGCTATGGGGGGCTGGGGGGGGGTTAGGAGTGGTGATGGGCTATGGGGGGGCTGGGGGAGGGTTAAGAGTGGTGATGGGCTGGGGGGGGTTAAGAGTGGTGATGGGCTATGGGGGGGCTGGGGGGGGGGTTAAGAGTGGTGATGGGCTATGGGGGGGCTGGGGGGTTAAGAGTGGTGATGGGCTGGGGGGTTAAGAGTGGTGATGGGCTGGGGGGGTTAAGAGTGGTGATGGGCTATGGGGGGGCTGGGGGGGTTAGGAGTGGTGATGGGCTATGGGGGGCTGGGGGGGTTTAAGAGTGGTGATGGGCTATGGGGGGCTGGGGGGGTTAGGAGTGGTGATGGGCTATGGGGGCTGGGGGGGTTTAAGAGTGGTGATGGGCTATGGGGGGCCTGGGGGGGTTAGAAGTGTTAATGGGCATGGGGGGCTGGGGGGGTTTAAGAGTGGTGATGGGCTATGGGGGGGCTGGGGGGTTAGGAGTGGTGATGGGCTATGGGGGCTGGGGGGGTTTAAGAGTGGTGATGGGCTATGGGAGGACTGGGGGGGTAGGAGTGGTGATGGGCTATGGGGGCCTGGGGGGGGTTAGGAGTGGTGATGGGCTATGGGGGGGCTGTGGGGGTTTATGAGTGGTGATGGGCTATTGGGGGCTGGGTGGCTTAGTAGTGGTGATGGGCTATGTAGGGGGCTGGGGGGGTGTTAGGAGAGGTGATGGGCTATGGGGGGACTGGGGGGGTAGGAGTGGTGATGGGCTATGGGGGCCTGGGGGGGGTTAGGAGTGGTGATGGGCTATGGGGGGGCTGGGGGGGTTAGGAGTGGTGATGGGCTATGGGGGCGCTAAGTCTGTATATGGGCTGATGGGATCAGGACTGAAAGTGAGTTGATGGGGAGGTTAGGACTGGTAATGGGGTATGGGAGGGCTTAAACTGAAAATTGGGTGAGGGGGATTAGGACTGGAAATGGGCTGGTGGGATTAGGACTGGGAGTGGGCTGGTGGGATTAGGACTGGGAGTGGGCTATGGGGGGCTAGGACTGGTAATGGGTTGGAGGGGTTGCTAGGACTGGAAATGGGCTGGGGGGAATTAAGACTGGAGGTGGGCTGATGGGGTTAGGACTGGTAATGGGCTGTGGGCTGTTGGGGGGGGGTTAGGACTGGTAATGGGCTATGGGGGGGCTAGGACTGGAAATGGGCTGTTGGGGGGGTTAACACTGGAGGTGGGCTGATGGGGTTAGGACTGGTAATGGGCTGGTGGGATTAGGACTGGGAGTGGGCTATGGGGGCTAGGACTGGTAATGGGTTGGGGGTTGCTAGGACTGGAAATGGGCTGGGGGGATTAAGACTGGAGGTGGGCTGATGGGGTTAGGACTGGTAATGGGCTGTGGGCTGTTGGGGGGGGTTAGGACTGGTAATGGGCTATGGGGGGCTGACTGGAAATGGGCTGATGGGGGGGTTAGGACTGGAAGTGGGCTGATGGGGGGGTTAGGACTGGAAGTGGGTTGATGGGGGGGGGGGCTAGGACTGGTATTGGGTTGGGGGGTTGCTAGGACTGGAAATGGGCTGATGGGGGGCTAGGACTGGAAATGGGCTGATGCAGGGACAAGAAGGGAATGGATGCTGGGTGAGACTGGAACTAGAAGGGAGCTGATGTTGGGGGAGGATTAGGGGAGGATTAGAATGGGATGGGGCTGGGAGAGTAAAATGGAGAGGGGAAAAATATTTTGTGTGGTAGGGGTAAAAAATCTACACTTAGCTGGGTATTGGGAGAGTAAGTGGGGATTGAGGATGGAGGGGTAAAATGTGAGTGGATGAAATAGGAATGAGGAAAGAGCAAAAGGAGAAAGATTAGTATGTTAAAGCAGATGTAGAGAGAGAGAGAATGGAAAAAAAAACTAGAAGAGAGAAGAGACAGCAGATGATGGAGAGTTAGCAGAAAACATGAAGAAACCAGAAGAAAGTGGCTGGAGCAATTGCAACCGGAAAAAAATGCACAAAAGGTAGAAAGATATCTCTTTATTTTGAATTTATTAACTGGAATATGAAAGCTCTGGGAAATGTGCATCATTAACGTCTGCGCTTTGTTTGGTACAAGAGGAAATTAATTTATAGTTTTATTTCTACAGTTGTTGTACATTCCAAGTTTGGCTTTTGGGGTTCCCAGTTTAATTATTGCCTTCCTGTTTCTAAATTGTGATTCCTTGTTTGGTGATGGTCTATGTTCTGCATGTGTAACTGAGCTGAGGTATTCTGTTTATGTAATTCCTATTTGACATTGCCACTTGTTCTCTTTCCCCAGTAGGTCATGTATTGTTTTTCTCTGAAATGTATTGGTTTAATATTTGCAGTGTTGCCTTTTGATAGGTAGGGTATGGTGCTTTGTGAGTTCTGGTAGTGCTGTTAGGATACGGCGGGTTTGCTATGGGTTCTAAATGGGCAGTGTTTGTAGTAGTTCCTAATGTGCCTGGCGGTTGGCACTGGATTATAGTAATGTAGAAATCTTTTAGTCTGTCTTTATCCATACACACACTAACTTTTAGTAAACATGTCTCTTAATGAATGTTAGCATTATGCAAATATTTATGCAAATAAGGCCACTTATGCAAATGAGGCCCCGCACCGAGTCTCCACACATGGCCCCGCACCCCCCTTGGGCCGCCCCTGCTCTCAACAGCCTCGTAGTCCCCACTGACTTCCACAAGGCTAACCGCTTGATAAGCAACATAGCCTTTACATTGTCATGGGGCAAGGCAAATAAGAACAGAAGAAATGCAGGAAAATGCTCGGGGTAGTTTTAAAAGGCACACTGAAAAGCACATGGCTAGTGGTTGCCATGAGCAACGAATGAAAACACAAGCTCAGGCTGCAGGAAAACACCTAGAGAAAGCATTACGTAATGGCTCATTAGGAAGACAGAGACAGCTGCAAGGAATTGAGCCAATGGAAGTCTCAAGCTATGACGCACTTAAAATAGAGCCAGCTTGGAGCATGAGAAGGAAAGGCGAGAAGGGCCAGGAGAAAGGCAAGAAAGGCAAGGGAGAAGGCCATAGGGAAGGCAAAAGAGAAAGGAATGGAGAAAGTTACCACAGAAGCCCAGAAGCAGCTTGCAGAGAAATAGGACACAGAAACACTGCAGCCAGCAGGAAAGCCGTCCACAGAAGCCAAGGTAAAGGAAGGGATAGAGAGAGATCCCCAAATCCATACCTGAGTGTTTCTGACGTGGAGTCTATCTGCTCTGAAGGAGAGTTTGCCCCAGAGGAATCCTCACAGGTCAGTGCTTTAAACCAGGGCTATGATAAGAAAAAGCCTGGCTGGGAGCAGAAGAGAATTACCCGTAGCAAACTAAGAGAGAGAGATATAGATAGCAGGTTCCGGTTTCACAGTCCTAAGCAAACAAACCGAGGCCGGGCTGAAAGAGGCCACAGTGAATGGAATAGAGGGGCACTGGAATTCCTGCCTAGAGGTCTTGAAGGGAAAGATCCTGTGAGGGCAGAATCCAGTCTCTTTGGTAACCAGCCTTTCCTAGCTGATAGAGGGGAGAGAAGCTTCAGCCGCAAAGAAAGAGAGTTAAGTAATACCAATACAAGTTACAGCCCTGAGCAAGCTTTTACAGAAGACGTTCCAGAGGAAATGGAATATGATTGTGGTGCTGATAATAGTGATTGCTGTAAGATGGACTGTACGCTAGTTTTTTCTGATGGTATTACATCTTTTTGCTGAAGACCCTGTTCAGGTGAAATCTGTGCAGGAGGCACTGATTTCAGCCACGCAGTTTTTCTGAAGAGTAAGAAAGCTGTTTTCCTCCCTGTTTATTTTGTTAAAGCTGAAGCAAAGCATTTCTGTTATCATTAATGATCCTTTTTGTGTTACACCAGCATGATGGTTTATTTCCTTTTGTAACCTGCCACAAGAATCCTCCCGGGAAGGGGAATAAAACCTCTTGAAAGCATAGTCACTCGTCCGCAACTACTTTCTTATTGACTGGCTATTGGGACATTCTAAACCCAGGGGACATAACCAAGTCCTTGCTTGTAATAAGAGGACCCACACTACATCCCTCCAGCCTTCTATCTTAGGAGCCTAAGGGGTTGGTGACAACATACACTGCACGCATGAACTGGAACTCCCTCCCTGATAAGCTCAGATCCATTAATGATCTCTCCGCATTTCGTAAGGCCCGTAAAACCAATCTGTTCGCTGAGCACTTTGCAACCCACAAGACTAAGTCAAGGTCTACCCAACCTAGCTTTCCCGTCCATGCATTCCAATACAGTTGACAACCCTTGAGCTTAGTAAATATGTTGGGAATGGAATTATCTTTGTAAATATGTTATTTAAATATGCCACTGTATAAAGTTGATATTGAATTAGATTAAAAATCAGTATATAATTCTACCATCTCACTCTGTTATACTTATGTTCAAGGTAAGAAGTTTTGTCTGGAATCCGCTTTGATTACTGGAAAAGGCGGTATAAAAAACCTTTAAATAAAATAAAATAAATCAATAATAACAACAAAATCCAGCAATTCAAGAACAAATGGCTCACAGTGGGTTCTGGCAGGTTACAAACCATTATTTATTTATTTGGGTTTATATACCGCGCTATTTAAAAAATCAGCATGGTTTACATATGAACAAATAAGAGAGACCTACTCCACCTCGAGATATCCTTTCATAATACCTTCTCTGCCTTGGTAAGTGAGGATTCTCCATTAATAGAAACTGAGGTGTGGTCTTAGACAAGAAGATTGACATACAGTGTAAGAGAAATGTCCCGGGCGTTTCCGAGGTATTTCAAAACAGAAAACTCCTAATACTAGGTGATTCCATTATCAGAGGCATTAATTTCAGGAACTCCGTTCCAAGGTCAGAAGGTGAGAAAATGTCTTCCAGAGTCTTCAGCCAGTAAGAATAAGAACCAGCTTGCTAGGGAAGTCCCAGAGGAAAGTAAGGGGTTTACAACTGATGTTGTTATCCATCTTGAAACACATGATATGTCCAGAACTGTATCTCTACAATACAAAGATACTTCCAAATGTAGTGAAAATAATAGAAAGAGCAGTACAATTACAGCTACAGGACTTCATAACACTTCCACTCCCTTGGACTGCAACAACATGAGTTTAGACCAAATTGCAATGTGCAAACACTGCTCACCTCACTCGTAAACACTCTGGGGGTCATTCTGTCCCGTGAATAGCGGGAATGTCTATCCCTGCTATTCGCTCCCCTGCTGGCCCCAGCAAAAGCGTTTCCATACAAAAACATGTTTTACAGGGAGGCTTAGACGTGAGTGTGAAGGGGTATTGCTGAGGCGGAGCAAGCGTGAGCAGTGGGCGGTCCACAACCCTGAAGATCGGCTGACAGAAATAGGAAGAAACAGCACCCCCTCTCCTGGTTCCAGTTTTACTTGACAACATGCATGCAGCAAGTTAACATAAGCGACAAAACTTCCAAACCGATTAAACATCTAAGTGACATACCCCAAGGTTCCTCCATATGCATACAACCAATTTGCAAACTCATTCAGAGCCACAACATAAATTACCACTTATACACCAATGACCTAATGCTATACGCCCCCTTCAACAACAAGAACTCAGAATATTCACCTATAAAATCATGCCACAAGGCAGTCGTAGGTGGGTTAATCTAATAATCACCTGAGACAAGACCAAGGACCTGATCATCACCAGAGAGACATCCTACTCACCCCCAGAAACTTTCAATGTCTACGACATCATCCTGTCTGTAAAACAGGAAGTGAAAAACAATGCAGTTACTTACCTGTAACAGGAGTTCTCCGTGGACAGCAGGATAAGTCAGCCACACTTGGTGACGTCATCCGATGGCGCCGAGACAGAAGTACTCTCCATAGCTCAGAAGGGCTTTTCGCCCTTCTGAGCATGGGCCAACAGGCCCCACCACCCTGCCCACCCCTAGCTAGCCAGTATGTCACTAGCTGAGCCTTTTGCTGCTAGGAGGCGGGCACCAGGACGGAGGCCGACCCCTTCCCAGGGGAGGTGGGTGGATATGTGTGGCTGACTTATCCTGCTGTCCATGGAGAACTCCTTTTACAGGTAAGTAACTCCGTTTTCTCCTAGGACAAGCAGGATGAGTCAGCCACACTTGGTGTCTCCCGAGCTGTCATGCACTGTGGTGGATGGGGGAAGGCCAAGACACTTCTTCAGGCAAGGCTAGCATGCGCCCGTGTGGTGCATAATGTTGCAACAAGAACAGGTAGGCCTAATGTTGCAACAAGAACATGTAGGCCTGTAGTGGCGATGCACACTGCAAGCATGTGCAGAAGCAGCGTCGATGCATGCTGCACGCATGTGCAAAGCAGCGTCGATGCACGCTGCATGCATGTGCAAAAGCGGCATTGATGCATGCTGCACGCATGTGCAAAAGCGGCGTCGATGCATGCTGCACGCATGTGCAAAAGCAGCGTCGATGCATGCTGCACCCATGTGCAAAAGCAGCATTGATGCACACTGCACGCATGTGCAGAAGCGGCATTGATGCACGCTGCACGCATGTGCAGTAGCGGCATTGATGCACGCTGCATGCATGTGCAGAAGCGGCATTGATGCACGCTGTACGCATGTGCAGTAGCAGTGTTGAGAGAGGGTGCAGCTACAAGGCACCGTATGCCGGCTTGCAGTTGCGATAAATGAATGTGCAGTGGGTGTTCTTACAAAGCACACTTGTGAGGTAGCAGAGAGATGTAGCATGTAGTGCGGGATTCAACAATGGCATCAATAGTGCTGGTCACGAGAATGGTGCAAATGGAGCCTGAATACAGCACTAATAAGAGAGGTGTCTCTCTTATTTTATTATTATTATTATTATTATTTTTTTAAGTCCACTCTGGAACTCGTTGAGAGCCATTAGCGTATCAGGGCAACAGGGACCAGGGAATCGCTGCTTAGCCCGATACCAGCATTGGGAACCTGTGTCTTTGGGGAGACATGACCTGAATTGGCCACTGTCGGAAACATAACACCATGCACAACAATGCTACAGGCTTGGCGATCCAGTCATACCCTGTATTCAGGGTGTGTGGTCTCACCTCTTGCCTGCTTGAGCATCGCTGCTGGCATCTGCACTGTGGCCAGAACTGCTCGGCCAAGGTGGTATCCCTCTAACTGTGGCCAAGGTGGTATCCCTATAGCTGTTCAGCCAAGGTGGTATCCCTCAGCACATCAAGGTTGAGGTAGTGGTGTTGTCAGAAACTAGGCGGTGGTCTCATCAATGACAGTCACCGGCGTGGTACGCGTGAGGCGAAGGTGGTGGCCTGCGTCTGTAGCTGGTGCCTTCTTTATCGTGTCTAACTGGAGCTCCTGTCTGTCTAGGCAGAATGTGCTGCTGCTAGCACAGGGCCTCCTTGGTGAAGGGTATCCTGTGCAGAAGGGTCAACGGAACCTGGGTTGGGTCCCTTGGTGCTGGCGTGTTATCCTGTGTCAGTGGGTGCAACGGACCCTGATGCAGGGTCTCTCGAGGCTGGTGTGATGCCCTGTTTCAGTAGATGCGCAGGGCCTTAATGCAGTCTAGAGAGTGGAGTTCTGTTCCTCCCAAGAAGCGTGGTACGCCACTGATCTGAGAGGTGGCTCAGCCCTGGAGGGACTGCGCGTAAGATGAGTGTACCACAAGGCTTGTAGTTCACCGATCCCCTGGAGGGGGATCATCCTCTGGGAGAGATCATTAGAGAAGGGGTATCCTGCTTGTCAGATAGGAGGCCGACACAGAGATGGATCCATACAGTTGTGGCAGCTGGTTGTCTGCCTGCCGACAATGAGCCGCCTGAGAGAAGACGAACGCAACTATCCAGAGGTCACCACAAGTCGACAGCAACTCGTCGGCACTTAATAATGACAACAACTTCATTCCAGCAGTTTACATGAGCTGACGTGGCTGATGACTGAGGTTGGGTAGCATGTGCTAGGTCCCTCCAGACGGTGTTTAGAGTGTGAATTACTGTAGAGGTGACTTGGAGATTCATGGAAGGGAACCAGTTGGTGCAACCTGGCAGGAGAAGACATCCAGTTGAGGAATGAGGCACTGGAGGATTCGTGGAAGGGGTCCAGTTGGTGCAACCTGACAGTCGATGATGTCCAATTGCTGCCATGGGCACTGGGAGCTGGAGCGTTACTATGTCAAGTGTCAGGCCTTCTGTTACATAAGAACATAAGATATGCCATACTGGGTCAGACCAAGGTCCATCAAGCTCAGTATTCTGTTTCCAACAGTGGCCAATCTAGGTCATACGTACATAGCAGTTTCCCCAAGGGACACAGGTTCCACAATGCTTGTATTGGTTCAAGCATTGATATCCTGGGTCCCTTCTTAATAATGGTTTATGGACCTTTCCTCCAGGAACTTGTCCAAACCTTTTTTAAACCCAGCTACACTAACAGCCTTTACTACATCCTCCGGTAACAAATTCCAGAGTTTGATTACACGTTGAGTGAAAAACTATTTTCTTTTATTAGTCTTAAATAGTTTACCCTGTAGCTTCATTGCATGTCCCCTAGTCTTTCTATATTCTGATAAGGTAAACAATCGATCTACGTTTACCCATTCCACTCCGTTCATTAATTTATAGACCTCTATCATATCTCCCCTCAGCCGTCTCTTTTCCAGGTTAAAGAGCCCCAACCTTTTTAGCCTTTCTTCATAGGAGTAGCCTTCCATCCCCTTTACCATTTTGGTGGCTCTTCTCTGAACCTTTTCTAAAATCGCTACATCCTTTTTAAGATACGGCGACCAGAATTGCACACAATATTCAAGGTGCGGTCTCACCATGGAACGATATAGAGGCATTATAATATCTTTTGTTTTATTTTACATTCCTTTCCTTATCATACCTAGCATTCTATTTGCTCTCTTGGCTGCCGCTGCACACTGGGCCGAGGGTTTTAACATGGTATCCACAATGACGCCTAAATCTTTTTCCTGGGTGGTGGTTCCTAATGTGGAACCTTGCATCGTGTAACCATAGTTTGGGTTGTTCTTCCCTAGGTGCATAACCTTGCACTTCTCCACATTAAATTTCATCTGCCATTTTGATGCACAGTCTTCCAATTTATCAAGATCCTCTTGCAATTTTCCATAATCCTCCTGGGTTTTAACAACTTTAAATAGTTTTGTGTCATCTGCAAATTTGATAACCTCACTCGTTATTCCACTTTCCAGGTCATTTATGAATATGTCAAAAAGCAGCGGACCCAGCACAGATCCCTGGGGTACACCACTATTCACCTTTCTCCATTGGGAAAATTGGCCATTTAGCCCTACCCTCTGCTTTCTATCTTTTAACCAGTTCCTGATCCACAATAGTACACTGCCTCCTATCCCATGACTCTTTAGTTTTGCCAAAAGTCTCTCATGAGGGACCTTGTCAAAGGCTTTCTGAAAGTCCAGATACACAATATCAACCGACTCACCTTTGTCCACCTGTTTATTCACTCCTTCAAAAAAACATAACAGATTAGTAAGACAAGATCTTCCTTGTCTAAAGCCATGTTGGCTGTCTCCCATTAGGTCGTGACTATCTACATGCTGAGTAATTTTATTCTTTATGATGGTTTCTACCATTTTTCCCGGTACTGATGTCAGGCTCACTGGTCTGTAGTTTCCCGGATCACCCCTGGAACCTTTTTTAAAAATTGGTTACATTGGCGATCCTCCAATCCTCAGGTATTAGAGATGATTTTAATGATAGTTCACAGATTACTGATAGCAGGTCTGCAATCTCAAATTTCAGTTCTTTCAACACCCTTGGATGTATACCATCCGGCCCAGGTGATTTGCTACTCTTCAGTTTATCTAATAGTTGTAAGACATCTTCCCGATGTATCGATATTTCCTTCAATTCTTCCACACCTTTAAATACCACTTCAGTCATGGGTAACATCCCTACATCTTCCTCAGTAAAGACCGAAGCAAAGAATTCATTCAGTCTCTCCGCTATCGCCTTGTCGCCTCTTAGTGCTCCTTTAACCCCTTTATCATCTAATGGACCAATTGACTCTCTCACAGGTTTTTTGCTACGAATGTACTTGAAAAGGTCTTTATTTCGCGTTTTTGCTTCCGCAGCAAGCTTCTTCTCAAATTCTCTCTTTGCCTGCCTTATCAATGCCTTGCATTTGACTTGCCAGTGCTTGTGCTGTTTCCAGGTTTCATCGTTTGGCTCTTTTTTCCATTTCCTGAAAGATGCTTTTTTGGCTTTTTTGTTGATGGGCCTTGCTGTCAGAATCAGGATCATTTGTAGGAGGGAGGTTGAGGGAAGGCAGGGATGGCTTCTTAGTGTGAGTGCTGGTAATGGGGAATGTTATCAGAGATTTTCTCCATAAAGAGCGTAGCGAGATTGAACTTATGATCTTTACAGACACTAGGTTACTCCCCCATTGGGAATGGTCTAAGCTTTGTCCAGAGTGATGTTAATATAAGCAGTGCAGGGAAAAAAAGGGATGCTTTGCGTTCACCTCTGTGGCAGATGTCGACCTAGGGCTTCGCCCCCAGGGAGACAGGGGATACCCAAAGTGTCAGCTCGTGAAGGAAGCCGGAAGGTGAGCGCTGTCCACTATCAGTAAGTCACCATCGTATGGGTGGCGTTAGCCTACCCTCAGTCAGACACCGTCGGAGACGGATGGTTGAATAGACAATTATAAGCCAGTCAGCAAACTTAGGGCACTTTGGGGAGGGACCCTCATATGTCCTCGCAGTAGGTTATCTAAGACCAGGCAATTGGGGACCGTGGTGGGCAGGTCCCCGCCGAAGTGTGACCCGTGAGTTTGACTGTACCACATTAGAGTGTTTTGCTACTACGGTATCGCCAGCAAGGGGTGCTGGCAATAGGTCAGGTTCTCCTTTTCCACTTGAAGATGTCCAGACCAGAGCCCGAGACCTGTTTTCTGGTAGGAGTTTCCTGATCTTCGCGGGCCTGGCAGAGTCCCCCTTGTCAGAAGGTGATCACTTGGCCAAGTCCTTTCCCGATATTGATGACCTGAGACTTTATCATCATAGTGGGGCTTAGAGAGCATCTCCAGAACCCTAGTGGAGTGATTTTATGGTGGCAGATTGGACTGCTGGAGGCTATCTCGCCTCAGGAGCCCCAGCTTCAGAGCTGCTTGTTGTTTTTTTTTTTTAATTTTGTGTGCCATAGGCATCCCTGCAGCCAGAGGGAGTTACTGGATCGCCCGGTCAACGATAGACTGCATGCGAGCATTAGATTGTCTACTGGTTCTTGAAGCTCATGCACTAACCAGAGGGCTATGAGTATCTGACTCCACGCTCTAGGGGATGTAGATGTCATCCTCCAGCTTCTTAGATGTGGCTGATGCATGGTAGGCTCATCCAAGTCTGCCCACTTTTCTAACTTGTCGGCAGCTCAGTGTTGCATTTGTCAGAGGGCTGTGCATTTTCTTTTTAAGACTAAAGTCGATGTGGGGCCCCTGTGCAGGTGTTTTGATGTTCCGTGCAAGCTCTGTAATAGTACGTGGCCAAGTTGGCCATTCTGGATCTGATCCTGGCCATTCTGGATCTGATCCTGGGCTTCTCGTGCCTCTGTTTCGAAGGGCTGCTGGAGGGAGCTGCTTGCTCTAGCCCTGACTTACTCTGCCTGCGGTCTAAGGTGGCTGTGTGATGCCATAGGTTGTTACCAAAGTAGAGCTCTAAGCAGCAGGCAACTACTCTGCTCCAGCATGAGAGAGGCCCAGCAAGGATTCTGTCTTCTCTAGCTGCTGCCCAGGGTACCACTGGCAGGCAGGCAGTCAGTCAGTTGTTAGCAGAGCCAGGATGATTTAAGGGTGACAGCCCAGCACCATAAGGACACTTTCTTTTCTCATCAGAACCCTGGCAATGCTCTGATCTGCGAGACGGTGAGGGGAGGGGCAGCTGCCTCGATGCCGAGCTGGTACGGGGTTGTGCTGTCATCATTGGCATCGAGGAAGAGCACGCCACATTGCCCACAAGTGGGAGGAGTAGCCTAATGGTTGGGGGCAAGGTACTTCAGGCCGGAAGGTCGGGGGTTCAATCCCACTAGAGGACAGCAACCTTGGGCCGGAAGGACTGTGGTTTCTAGTCCCACAGATGCTCCTTGTGGTCTTGGGCAAGCCACTTAACCCTCCATTGCCCATGTTCCCTGTAAGTATTAGTGTATGTGTCTCATATCCCTGCATGTTAAATGTATCCCCCAATTGTGTTGTGACTGCTTTGATTGAAGGATAAGGCAGTATACAAAAACTGTCCAAATAAATAAATAAAATAAATAAATAAACATTGACGCCATCACAGAGATGGCTGCGTGTCCCGATAAGCGCTGTGGACTCTGCTGAGGTAGCTTTCCTGAGCGGGCGAGCAGAGTCCGGGACTCCCTGCGCCAAGAGGAGGGTTGGGGGTGGGGATAACAGACCGCTGTACTGACGGATTCATTTAGGAGCGCATTTTATGCCCCTTCCCCCCTAATATACACACATTCCCCTTCCTTGAATTGTAACCGCTGAGCTGTTGATCATTATTACCTGGATAAGAAGTGCATGCCTGCTCTCCAGGAGCACTTTGGCACTACTTACCTTTCTACTTAGGGAAGCACTGTGGCAATTAGTCAGTTAACTGACTATTTTTTTTTTTTTTTACCAAGAGATCCTTAAAATTATCACCGATCTGGCAGACATGTAATTAAAAGGCTGCCTTCTGTACTCGTTCCATTATGACAGGCTGCTTGGTCATTCCATGCTATAGTCTGCTGTAGGACATCATCCTTGCGGAGAATGTAACATCTGTATTATATCGCAAGATATTTTGGAGTTTGAATATAATAGCGTCACATACCAATTGCGTCACCATACGTCTTGCAACTCCAGTTTCGTTGTTTACGGCATTAAATGCCCCTGTCAGTTGTTATGCATTGGCAAGACAACTAGAACACTGAAGACACGTATGAATGAACACCGGAGCCATCTCCGCTGTAGAGTGCAGGAAGCTCCAATTGTGGCACATTGTTTACAGCATCACCATGCATTTGAAGACCTCAGATGTTTCTGTATAGACAGAGTTTTGACTGGACAAAATGGTAAAACCCCAGAACAATCATTGATCATCCGAGAGCAACGTTGGATATACCGTCTGGGGACGGTGTTCCCCGGAGGTCTTAACAATGCTATAGAATGGGGGGCATGTTTTTGAATTTTGGTTAAGTCGGGTCCGGTGATTGACAGCAGGAATTGTTTAAAAGGCTAAGATAGGATCACCCCGCATGCGTGGCATTTTTTGGAAGCCTGTGAGCTCGGTGACATACACGCCGGATAAGCTCTAGTAGGAGTTGTCTCTACCAAATAAGTAATTTGTAAGTACACTGATAATATTTTAAGACATTTTTTTGAGTATTTGGGCATTACATGGAAACTGTGTTTCTTTACAGCACTCTATTAAGCCCCTGATGAAGCTTATGTGAAACGCAAATGTGGTGCCGAAAGTTGGCGTCGGGGCATATTAAGAAACAAATGCTAACAACAAGAACCTTTACAAGATAGGTTTTTTCTACTTACTGCATTCGTTTAAGGCCTATTGTGATAGATACCAGAAAAGATTGTTATTAGGTCATTGAATGCAAATGTATGAAAACTCATATGAACTGTGGTCGTTGATGCAAGAGTCGTACCACGGGGAGTCAATCCCGTAAGTTGTACTGATATAAGTCTGAGACCCAGTTCAAAAAAGACGTAAGAAGAAGTGTTGTGAGAAATTCACAACTAATTGAGTTAACAGCCTTGAGTACCTTGGAGGAATAGTCAGTATTTTTTGCAATTGCTGGATATTCCTTGCAAGTGCCCAAGAAGGGCAAAGCGGAAAGCCACTCTCGTGTCCGACGCTCAGGGGATGGAGTGTATTGGATCACAGGCATCACTGCTCCAGAGGGCAGAGTTTGGTTTCGGCCAATGGCACAGAGGGGTGAAGTTGGCATCAGCCAATGGCGCTGAGGGGTCGGAGTTGACTACCGCCGATGGTGCCGTACTGACCTCACCGAACCGAGGTTAATGGTGTGTCACTTCCGGGAGCGTGGCGGCGTGCGCAAAATTGCTCAGCGCCATCCGGGGAGGAGTCTCTGCGCCGAGGCCAGAGTACAGCTTACCAGTGTCTGAAGCGTTTCGGAGGACTTTGAAGAGCCGGAGCAGCAGCAGTTTGGAGGCAGATTTCCTGCCACAGGCAGTTTTCCTGCCACAGGCTGGCTTCCGGAGGCTTGCAGCTGAGGAGGAGGCCTAGGAGACGCAACCCGAGCTGCAGCGAGTGCAGCAAGATGGTCACCCCCATGGTGCATACGTGGGGGATCGCATTGGAGGCGGTGGAGAAGGAAGTGCTGAAGCGTTGACCACCAGCCGCATCGGAGGCGGCGGAAGAAGGAAGCGCAGACCACCGGACTGGCCGGGGACGGAGGCCTTCTCAGGCACATCCTGGGCTGCTGTGAGAACTGCTGCCTGTCTGGGATGCCTCTTCTCTGGCGTTCGAAGGCCTTCATCAGCGGCATCCGTGCATGGTCGGCAGGCCTGGCGAAGCTTGCGACTGGGATGGAGGCCTTATAGGCACATCCCGAGTGGCAGCATCACAGCAGCAGCAGAGATACGTGGAGCATGTTCCGGCTGGGTTCAGACCTGAAGAGGGTAAGAATCTGAGACAGTGTCAAAGACAATTTAAAACGGGGTAAGTAAAAACTCCGGGAAGGCCTGCCTGTTTAGTAGTGTCGGCCGCATGGCCGAAAGCAGAAAGACGCTGAGCACATGGCCCATAGGTAGATGTGCTCCTAGCCTTGCTCTTTGTGGCACAGGAATCTGAAAAGAGAGACATCAGAAACACAGAATTAGAAAATGTTTAGTTCATATAAGCAAAGTAAATAGGTTTTATTTGGAGAGTAGAAAATTCCATCTTGTGGCAAGGTGGAAGAACTGAAAAACTGGCTAGCTAGGGGCAGGCAGGGGTGTGGGGCCTGTTGGTCCATGCTCAGAAGGGTGAAAAGCCCTTCTGAGCTATGGAGAGTACTTCTGTCTCGGCGCCGTCGGATGACATCACCAAGCGTGGCTGACTCATCCTACTTGTCCTAGGAGAACTTGGAGTCACATTAAGCTAGCGTCTGAATCTGCAAGCGCACATTAAGAAAATGACAACCACTTCAAACTACAAAAAGATGATCCTGCACAACCTTCATCTGCTAGTGGACTACAACCACTTTAGGACAGTTTGCCAAGCCATTATCACCTCACTCTTGGATTACTGCAATTTGATTTTACAAGGGATTCTCAAGAACAAACACTGAAAGAACGATGGGAGAAATAAGAAGAGAACCAAGATAGCACAGAGCACTTAAAAGCAAGCAAAGACAAGGTATCAAGGAGGAGGTTGTGGTCAATAGTTTCAAAAGCAGCAGAAAGGTCAAAAAGGATGAGGACTGAGTAAAAGCCCTTGGATGTTGCCAGAAACAGGTCATTGGAGACTTTAGTAAGAGCCATTTCAGTAGAATGTGCAGTAAAGAACGAAAGCCAGATTGTAGAGGATCCAGAAGGGCTTGAGAGAAAATTGAGGTGATGATGGTGAACTGAAAATTCAATCAGCTTAGAAATGAAGGGAAAGAGGGAGATGGGTCAATAGAAGGTCAGGTAGGTCTAGTGAAGGTTTCTTGAGGAGAGGAGTGACCACAGCATACTTGAAGGCTACAGAGAAAGTTGCAGTGGAGAGGGATAGGTTGAGAATATGAGAGATGGAAGGGACTATAGTGGAGGAGATGGAGCTACGGAGATGGGTGGGAATAGGATCAGAGGGGCAGGTAGTGAATTTGGATGAGGCTAGTGGTTTCCTCCTCAGAGGTCATAAAAAAGGAAGAAAGGGTAGCAGAGGTAGGGGGAAAGTTGGGAGTGATGAGGGGGAGGAGGGGAAGTAGCTGACCTCTTGGGAAATTGGAGCATGATCTTGTGGATTTTGGAAGTAGTCAGCCAGGGGTCATGCAGAAAAGGAGGGAGGGAAGGAGGGGTCAGAGGTGAAGGCAGCTTGAGGAGAGAGTTGAGAGTTGAGGTTCAGAGGCAAGAGAGTTAGTCAGATGGACATAATAGCCTGAAAGAGCGAATAGTGAACTTTCTCAAAACCAACAGGTTGCAAGACCGGAGGCAACATGGTTTTACCGAAGGACGATCTTGCCAAACAAATCTGATTGAGTTCTTTGACTGGGTGACCAGGGAGCTAGATCAGGGACATGTGATGGATATCATCTACCTGGATTTCAGCAAAGCCTTTGATACTGTTCCTCATAGGAGGCTAATCAATAAACTCAGTAGCTTGGGGATGGATCCTAAGATGGTAAATTGGATCAGAAATTGGTTGACTGATGTAAATGGAGCTCACTCAGATGAAGGGAAGGTGATTAGCGGGGTGCCCCAGGGGTCGGTCCTGGGCCCAGCACTGTTCAATGTATTTGTGAGTGATATTGCTGAAAGACTGAATGGAAAAGTCTTTTTGCAGATGACATGAAAATTTGCAACAGAGTTGACTCCCCCGAGGGAGTGGTTAACATGAGGAAAGATCTACAAAAGCTGGAAGAATGGTCTAATGCTTGGCAATTAAGATTTAATGCAAAGAAGTGCAGAGTCATGCACTTGGGTAGCAGAAATCCAAGGGAAATGTACGCGATAGGGGGCGAGAGGTTGGTGTGCACCGATCAGGAGAAAGACCTTGGTGTGATTATTTCTGAAGATCTCAAGGTGGCAAAACAGTGCGACAAGGCGGTGGCAAAAGCCAGGAGGATGTTGGGCTGCATACAAAGAGGAATCACCAGCAGAAAGGAAGAGATACTTATGCCACTGTACAAGTCACTAGTGAGGCCTCACTTGGAATACTGTGTTCAGTTTTGGAGACCGTATCTTGCAAAGGATGTAAAAAGACTGGAAACTGTTCAGAGGAAGGCAACCAAAATGATTTGTAGTCTGCGTCAGAAGTCTTATGAGAAGACACTTGAAGACCTAAACATGTACACTTTGGAGTAGAGGAGGGACAGGGGAGATATGATTCAGACTTTTAAATACTTAAAGGCATATAATGATCAAACAAACCTCTTCCAAAGACAGGGAAGCTGTACAACTAGAGGGCACAACATGAAACTGCGAGGTGGTAAATTGAAAGGCAATGTCAGGAAATACTTTTTCACAGAAAGGGTGGTTGATGCTTGGAATGCCCTCCCGATGGAAGTGGTGGGGGCAAACACGGTGACGGAATTCAAAATGGCATGGGACAGACACAGTGGATCCCTTTACAGCAACAGGATAAAATCAAAATAAACTGAACCATCTAATTTCTCAACAAATAGGGGTGTCCTACATGGAGTGGTGGGTTCACCCCTAAACAGGGACGTGGGGAGGGGTGGTGGAGCGGCAGGTGCACCTACGCTTGCCAGACTAGATGGACCATGCTGGTCTTTATCTGCCATCATTTAATATGTTACTATGTTTGGTGTGTGCTAGGACTGCCTGCAAAAGACAAACCTGAATTTGAAGTATAGAAAGTCCACAAGGGTGCAGCTGAGTGGATGCAATAACATAGGTAGCGGGTAGTGAAAGACAGCCAAGGTTGGTGTACAGTACTCTTCACAGGACTTGGCATAGGTGTAGCAAGAGCACCAGAGCAGAGGAGAGTGCAGTGTTATAGGAAGCTATTGCTCATTAGCAGACTCAGATGACATAGTGGAGGAAAGAGGCAATGAGACAGTGGAGGGGAGGTCCAACAGGTCAATAGCATGTAGATCTCTAAAGAGGTTGGAGGAGACAGGGTGATGTTGAGGTGGCAGGTGATGGTCTGATAAGGGAAGAAGTGAGATACAGAAATTTGAGGGTAAGCAATTAGAGAAGAATACAAGGTCAAGGCAGTGAGCTTGCTGAGGAGTGGGGGCATAGTGGGGGCAGTACAGCAAAGCTGGAGGTTAAATGATGAGGTAAGGGAGAGGAGCATCTATCATCACATCAAATCCGGACATCATACCCATAACAACCTGCTTCTCCGCTGTCTGCAACTGGCTCAAAATACACAATTTGAACACAGACCTCAAGAAGATAGAGGCCATGTTCATCACAAGAGACATTGGCTTCAAACCACCATCTTCCTCTCTCCCTCCTTATCTTTGTGGTCCGTTATGATAAGGACAGAAAGAAGGAACAGAAACGCAACGCCAGAAGGCATACTGCGTGTATGTGAGAGGCCAAAATTGTTAAAAGAAGTCAAGAGGTTGACCCCATATAAGACATAAAAGATTATGTATTTACTACTACTACTACTATTTTGCATTTATATAGTGCTACGCACGCAGCGCTGTACAGAAATATATGCAAAAGAGACAGTCCCTGCTCGTCAGACCTTACAATCTAGCCACAAGTGTGTCTAACATATTATTTTAAGAAAGCTGCTTCTTTTAGTTGCCATATTGTAAGAGATGAAAGCCCTCAGCAGGAAATGTATGCAAGGCAGAAAAACTAGTTTTGCAGAAGTCAGGTCTTAGTTGTATAATGAAGTTATGTTAAATAAACGAGGGATCTCTGCTCTGTTGACCTTTTGCAATGCAAAGATCTTATGGAGCAAGTACAAACATAAATAAACTAGAAACTGTTATGGAGACTTTAAAAGGAAGGTTTGCAAATAAACCATTCACCACCTGTACATGCAAAAGAAAGATAAGGCAAACTACATTCTTGAATTTGGTCTGTAATGTAAAAGGGAATTATGTTAAATAAGGTAAAAGAATAAATATAAGGGATGGGGCTATAGTAAACAGAAGCGGAGAACCACATGTGCTGCCTGAGTGCAGAAGATTGGTCAATAACACTGTATTACACTGCAATGTGTGCCTTCGAGTCAGTCCTGACGACCCAGAAGCTCCTGGGTTTTCTTGGCAGTGTGACAGGAAGTAGATTGCCAGGCCTTTCTTCAGAGGACAATGGAGGGTTAAGTGACTTGCCCAAGGCCACAAGGAATGCTACTGGAAATTGAACCCTGGTTGCTTGGTTACCAAGCCAGTGTTCTAACCACTAGGCTACTCCTCCACACAATGTATTAGCTAGCCAATAAGATGCAGGGTTAGGGGCTTGCTGATTTGACAAATGTATAAATGTCACTGAAATATGTCAAAGTTTGTACTCACTTATCAAGAAATATGATATTTGACAACCCCTTCTTGCAAGATTGTAATAAATAAATAAAAGGAAACCTTTGGTTTCACTGAGGTGTCTGTTATTGTGATAAAATCATTATTGTTTATTACCGGAGATAACTAAAGAGTGGATACATGTCTTAGTAGTGGGTGTAGAAAGGAAGGAACATATTTTGCCAATGTTATAGAGAAAGAAGAGACAGGATGTAGCTGTCTGTTGGATGTGTGCAGAGAATGAAGTGTAAAGGTCTGAATGTCCAACTGTGTGCATGTGTATCTGGGTCTTATTTTCTGAAAATTGACACAAAAGAAATTGTGCAAAAGAAAGAGCGAGAGAGGAAAAGAGAATCCAAAGGCATTGCAGGAAACAGAAACTGAGAGCATCATGGGAGGAGAATGAGGAGGAAGAGCCTCAGAGGCTTGCAAGGAATTAAGAGCAGAAATTTCTTTCCTGGACTGAGCAGTGCCAGCCTCATTTCCCCTTCTGCTTGCCCCATGCAGCATGTGTGTCTCCGTCCAAGGCTGGATCTTGGCACTGCCTCCCCTGCTGCCCGCCTCCTGCCAGTCTCCTACCTGCTGAGCAGAAAACCCTGAGGCCATTCTCCGCCCTTCTCTGGAACACGCCTTGGTTCCCTCTTTGCAAAGCTGGTGGTGTGAATTTTGCTGGTGCTATTACGAAGTGTCTTTTCGGATGATTCAGTGGGAGGAAGAGCGAGACAAAGGGAGGGAGGATGGAGACCGCGTGCCCTCCTCCAGCCTTGCGAAGCATGTGAAAGGGGCTGTACTAATGCTGGGTCATCTCACAAATCTACTTCCTGAGATATTCAGGCAGATAAAAGCAGGGAAGGAGAGAGGAGTTACTAACAACAGAATGCCCTGGAGGATTTCACTTGTCTGATCTATAGAAACAAAGATTTTATATGCACAGAAGAAGTTCCAGCCACAGAGCTCTATAAATAAACTACAGTTTCTCTATGGGAGTGTCACAGTGCACTCTGGGAGCTGTAGTCCTTCCTAGGAGGGATTACTGTGTGGGAGTGTCACAGTGCACTCTGGGAGCTGTAGTCCTCCCTACGAGTGATTACTGTATGGGTGTGTCACATAAGAACATAACATAAGAACATAAGATATGCCATACTGGGTCAGACCAAGGTCCATCAAGCCCAGTATTCTGTTTCCAACAGTGGCCAATCTAGGTCATATGTACCTAGCAGTTTCCCCAAGGTACACAGGTTCCACAATGCTTGTATTGGTTCAAGCATTGATATCCTGGGTCCCTTCTTAAAAATGGCTTATGGACCTTTCCTCCAGGAACTTGTCCAAACCTTTTTTAAACCCAGCTACACTAACAGCCTTTACTACATCTTCCGGTAACAAATTCCAGAGTTTGATTACACGTTGAGTGAAAAAATATTTTCTTTTATTAGTCTTAAATAGTTTCCCCTGCAGCTTCATTGCATGTCCCCTAGTCTTTCTATATTCTGATAAGGTAAACAATCGATCTACGTTTACCTGTTCCACTCCGTTCATTAATTTATAGACTTCTATCATATCTCCCCTCAGCCGTCTCTTTTCCAGGTTAAAGAGCCCTAACCTTTTTAGCCTTTCTTCATAGGAGTATCCTTCCATCCCCTTTACCATTTTGGTGGCTCTTCTCTGAACCTTTTCTAATAACTCTATATCCTTTTTAAGATACGGCGACCAGAATTGCACACAATATTCAAGGTGCGGTCTCACCATGGAACGATATAGAGGCATTATAATATCCTTTGTTTTATTTTCCATTCCTTTCCTTATCTTACCTAGCATTCTATTTGCTCTCTTGGCCGCCGCTGCACACTGGGCCGAGGGTTTTAACATGGTATCGACAATGACGCCTAAATCTTTTTCCTGGGTGGTGGTTCCTAATGTGGAACCTTGCATCGTGTAACCATAGTTTGGGTTGTTCTTATTCCCTAGGTGCATAACCTTGCACTTCTCCACATTAAATTTCATCTGCCATTTTGATGCCCAGTCTTCCAATTTATCAAGATCCTCTTGCAATTTTCCACAATCCTCCTGGGTTTTAACAACTTTAAATAGTTCTGTGTCATCTGCAAATTTGATAACCTCACTCGTTATTCCACTTTCCAGGTCATTTATGAATATGTCAAAAAGCAGCGGACCCAGCACAGATCCCTGGGGTACACCACTATTCACCTTTCTCCATTGGGAAAATTGGCCATTTAGCCCTACCCTCTGCTTTCTATCTTTTAACCAGTTCCTGATCCACAGTAGTACACTGCCTCCTATCCCATGACTCTTTAGTTTTGCCAAAAGTCTCTCATGAGGGACCTTGTCAAAGGCTTTCTGAAAGTCCAGATACACAATATCAACCGACTCACCTTTGTCCACCTGATTATTCACTCCTTCAAAAAAACATAACAGATTAGTAAGACAAGATCTTCCTTGTCTAAAGCCATGTTGGCTGTCTCTCATTAGTTCATGACTATCTATATGCTGAGTAATTTTATTCTTTATGATGGTTTCTATCATTTTTCCCGGTATTGACGTCAGGCTCACCGGTCTGTAGTTTCCCGGATCACCCCTGGAACCCTTTTTACTTATTAAAAAAGGGCTGCTACACAGTACCCTGTCTTGTGCTGCTGAGGTAAGCTATATTCTGATTTGATTTAAATTATATCTCTTAGCTGCTGCTAGGCTCTAACTTCTTATGAAATTTAAAGTACAAGCTCTCTGCTGGGTTCTAAATTTAACCAGAAAGCTCTTTTCTGTGTTGTAAATTTAAGCTAAAAGAACTTTGCTGATGCAAGGCCCTGAATGACTATTAAATGTAAACTACAAGCTCTCTGCTGGGTTCCAAATGTAACCAGAAAGCTCTCTTCTGTGTTTTAAATTTAAACTAAAAGTACTTTGCTGTTACTAGGCCCTGAGTGACTATTAAATTTAAAGTACAAGCTCTCTGCTGGGTATGAAATGTAACCACTCTGTGTTTTAAATGTAAACTTAAACTGCTGCTACTAGGCCCTGACTGATTTAACAAAAATAGTGGATCACAGATTAATTAGCTTTAATACAAAGAATTCCTTTTAGAAAATTACCAGAAGTAAATACTCACAGTTGCAGATCTCCCTCCAGAAGCAACAGTCCCCCTTACCAGTCTTTCAAGACCACAGAACACTCTAGGAGCTGCACTCCATCCTAGGAGGGATTACTGTGTGGGAGTGTCACAGTGGGGGAGCTGTAGTCCTTCCTAGGGGGTATTACTGTGTGGGAGTGTCACAGTGCACTCTGGGAACCGTAGTCCTTCCTAGGAGGGATTACTGTGTGGGAGTGTTACAGTGCACTCTGGGAGCTGTAGTCCTTCCTACGGGGTATTACTGTGTGGGAGTGTCACAGTGCACTCTGGGAGCTTTAGTCCTTCCTAGGAGGGATTACTGTGTGGGACTGTCACAGTGGGGGAGCTGTAGTCCTTCCTAGGGGATATTACTGTGTGAGAGTGTCACAGTGCACCCTGGGAACTGTAGTCCTTCCTAGGGAGTATTACTCTGTGGGAGTGTTACAATGCACTCTGGGAGCAGTAGTCCTTACTTGGAGGGATTACTGTGTGGGAGTGTCATAGTGCACTCTCGGGTGCTGTAGAATTTCTAGCAGGTATTTATTTTTGGAACTGTTACTGTTACAGCTTGGAGGATTGCAGATCCAGCCTTTGTTCAGTTTCTGAGCATCTCCATGCATTCTTGGAATCAGCCCAGGGTAGGCGGAAAGGAGAGGAGAAAGTGAGGTTACTTACCTGTAACAGGGCTTCTCTGTGGACAGCAGGATTAGTCAGCCACACTTGGTGATGTCATTCAATGACGCTTTCGCCCTTCTGAGCATGAGCCAACTGGCCCTACCCCCCGGCTGGCCCTTAGCTAGCCAGTCTGTCACTAGCTAAGCCTTTGCCGCTAGGAGGCGGGTACCGGTCGGAGGCCAAATCCTTCCAGGGGAGGTGGGCGGGTATGTGTGGCTGACTTATCCTGCTGTCCACGTAGAACCCCTGTTACAGGTAAGTAACCTCGCTTTCTCCTAGGACAAGCAGGATGAGTCAGCCACACTTGGTGCCTCCCAAACTGCCATGTTATGAGGTGGAAAGGGGAGGCCGAGGGCCAGATCAGGTTCAGGGCGGCACTTTACGAGGGCTGAGTGTCTTATTGGGCCCTGAACATCACCGTTAGGTAGGGCAACACCGTAGTGCACCTGGTGGCGGTGCCAAACATGCATGCACGCAGTACAACGTGCAGTTTGTAGTGATAGTGGGCATGTACCCATGAGATGCAGCGTGTAATAATCAGGAACGTGTAACATGCACGCATGTGCCGCAGCAGTGATTGTGAGGGTATACAGTCTCAATGTGCAGCAGCTGAGATGCAGCAGCAGAGATGGAGTCCCATCAAGCAATAGTAGTGAGGAAGTCACTGCAAGTAAGGAGAGCCACAGCATCAATATTGGATGCGGTAGTCACTGTGAGCAAGGAGAATCACAGCATCAATATCGGATGTGGTGGTCACTGCAAGTAAGGAGAGCCACAGCATAAATATCGGATTCGCTAAGTATTAACACAGCCACAGCAGAGAGGAGGACACTGCGAGCAAGAAACAGCAGCAATCGGCCATGAGTAGTACATGGCCTGGTCGGGTGTGTCCATGACAGCTAGGTGATGTGTTTGTCCATGTCGCGACGCCTAGGTGATGGTGTTTCTGGATAGGGTGTAGTGGTAGCCAGGTGGTCCTGCCCCAAGTACGGCTGCTGGTTGGAGATGGACCTTTCGGCATGGTTAGAATTCCGTGCTCAGCTATAATTCTGTGCTTGCCATAGGCATGGCTGGAACCCCTGCTTGAGCCCCTGGCCAAGGTGGAGGGGCATGCGGAATCCATGCTGGAGGAGTACACCAGGTATGTTGGGGGTCACATATGAAGAGTTGTGGCCCTTGTTGCTGGTGTGCTGTTTCGCATACGTCCTGGGTGTATAGCTGCATTTGCCTTTACTTTCAGTTTCATGACTACACTTCCTCTTAGAAGGCCAAAACTACAACCCCCAGCATGCTTCACTGGAGAAAAATAGTTTATTCAACCTTTTACGAGAAAGGTTAATGGCAACCCTATCCCTCTAAGCCTGAGGCAGAGGGCTGGGTCGTGACAGTATGCTTGCTGCAAGTGTACGTGACAGGATGCAGAGGCAGGGTCATTTGCAGACCTTGCAAAAAAGCTCTAGCTTAACTTTACAAAGAATGTATATCACACTGTATGGGGAAATAGATGAGAAACAACAATTGTGGTAAGACAGGCTAGTTCCCCTCTTTTGGGAGCTCTACAAATGTAACATTCCAGCTCTGTTAATGTATCTTTCCATGACGTATATTGTACATCTTTTATGCTATATACAAGGTGTGACAAAAAAGAAACAAGACTGTCCCATAAATGTTTTATTGCAAAATCTACATGAAAATTTGTAAGAGTGGACTCCCCTGAGGGAGTGGAGAACTTGAGGAAAGATCTACAAAAGCTGGAAGAATGGTTTAATTTATTTATTTATTTATTTAACAATTCTTCTATACCGCGCTATTAAAATCAGCGCGGTGTACATCGAACAAAGATACTACAATGTATACAAACAACATCGAGTTTTACAGAGAACAGGGAATTGAACATGGAAGAAAAACCGGGGAAACTATATACATATTATATTATACTCAAACTATGTACAGTACTCTAATATAAAATGGTAGTGGGGGCTACCTATTGTCTGAGGTCTTGATGTGCAGGGGTGACTGGTGTCTGGCGGAGTTTTGCTGGTTGGTGGTTGTGCTATTATCGCTTGAAGTTCCTGGGTAACATTTTGTGAACAGGTGGAATTTTAAGGCTTTTCTGAACATGATGAGGCTTTTTATTCCACGGATGTCATGGGGGAGTGCATTCCAGTTTAAAGGGGCAAATAAGGAGAAGGCTCTGTTGGAGGTAGCCTTTGTGCATGTGGTCATTAGCTTGGGCACTGCTAATGTGTTCAGTGCAGTGGACCTTCTGCTTCTATTTTCCAGGGTGCCATGGACTAGTTTGCTGATTGGCGTTGGGGGGCAGTTATTTAGGGCTTTGAAGGTGAGGACCAATGATTTGTATTGGAGTCTGGCATGTAGAGGTAGCCAGTGCAGATCCTTCATGATGGGTGTTATGTGATCGGATCTTGACGATCCGGAGAGAACTCTTGCAGCTGTATTCAAGGCTAAGCGGAGTGGGTTTAAGGTTGATTGTGGGAGGCCATGGAGGATGATGTTCGCGAAATCGACATGTGGAAGGACTAGTGCCTGGAAGGTTGTTCGGTAGTCTATGAAGTCCAGCAGGTGTCGGAGGTGGCGTAGCGTTCTGATCTTATGGTATATTGCCTTTGTAGTGTTTTTTATATGCGCTGTCATGTTCAAGTGCTGGTCCAGGGTGATACCGAGGTAGCGGATTGTGGATTTAGACTTCAGCTCTAGGTCGTTGACACGTAGTGATGAGGGAGGTGTGAATTTGTGGTTCCTTGTGACAAATAGGACATCTGTCTTGCCGTGATTGATGCGTAAGTTTTGTGATAGTAGCCAATGGGCTACTGCTTCGAAGCAGTTAATTATTGGGGAGAGCACTGGTTGGTCTATCAAAAGGCATGTAGAGGAGGATGTCATCAGCGTAGGCAAGGCATTTTACATTGAAGGATCGGATTAAGTCACATATCGGCTGCATATAGATGTTGAACATCAGTGATGATAAGGACGATCCTTGGGGAACTCCTTGTGTTTGCAGAAATGGTTTGGAGGATGAGTGGCCAGTCCTGACTTGTTGCCACCTATTGGATAGGTAGGATTCGCACCATTTTAGAGCTGTATTTTGGATCCCCTTTTCCTTCAAGCGTTGTAGAAGTATGTCATGACTTACCGAGTCAAAGGCAGCAGAGATGTCTAGGAAAATAAGGACAAAGCCTTGTTGGATGCTGTTGGTTCCTGTGATCAGATCGTTGAGCAGGGTTGTGAGGACAGTGTCTAACCCATGTGCTTCTCTGAATCCGTGTTGGGCTGGATCTAATGGTGCTTCGGTGTCGATTTGTTGTTGAGCGGCTTTTTCGATGATCTTGGCTAGCTGGGGGATGCTCGATATTGGCCTGAAGGATTCTACTTTAGATGGGTCTAGTTTGCTGTTTTTTAGTAAGGGCTTGATGGAGGTGTTTTTAAGGCTCTGCGGGAATGATCCTGTGGTAAAGGATTGGTTCAGTATTTTGGCCAGGATGTTGCTTATGTCATGGCGGAGCTCTTTGAACCAGTTGGCTGGGCAGGGGTCATTGGGTGCTGTGCTGGGGTTAACAGAGGCAATGATGTCAACAACCTCTTTATTGGATACTGTGGTGAAGTTGCATAGTGGGGTTGCTTGAAATGTTTTGTATGGTGTGGAGGGATTGTTAGTGTCTATGTTTCTATTGGTCTTGACCATCTTCGATTGTAAATAGTCTGCATAGTCCTGTGGTTGAGGCATTGGGAGGTGGACTGAGACCGGCTCTCCTGTTATGGACTTTACTATATTGAATAAGGTATGTGGTTTGTTGATGGAGCGTTTTAATATATCAGTGTGATAGAGTTTCCTTTTCTGCATTATCTTCGCACGGTGGATCAGCAGGTATGAGTTGTATGCAGTGTGTGCTTCAGTGGAGTGGGTTCGGCGCCACTGTCTCTCGAGTTTGCGTAGATGGTGTAGAGATGTTCGTAGGTCCATGGAGAACCAGGGTGCATGTTCTCGTCGTTTTGTGGTCTTTTCGGCGTAAGATGGACAAGACGCAGCTCTAAGGTTTTCGTCCCATTTAGATATGAGGTCATCCAAGCTGAGGGAAGTGTTGGTCATGAGAGGTTGGAGGTTCTCTAGGACTTCGCTCTTGTTGAGTGGGCGGAAGCGGACTGCTGGCGTTTTGGCATTATTTGTATTTGATGTTGTTTGATTGTTACTGGGAGTGCTTATGGGTATGTGGAATCTAAGGAGATGGTGGTCGGACCAAGGCACTGGTGACACGGATAGTGCGAGGTCTTGGGATGATGAGGCGTTAGGAAGAGGTGCGAATATGAGATCCAGTTTGCCTCCCTTAGTGTGGGTGGCAGAGTCAACACATTGTTTGTAACCTAGATCCTCTAGGGCCTCAAGGAATGCTACTGAGTGGCTATCTTGGAGAGATGGGAGGTTAAAGTCGCCGACTAACCAATTTGGAGAATGTGGGGTGGAGGTGGTAGTTAAGATTTAATGCTTGGCAGTTAAGATTTAATGTAGTGTCATGCACTTGGGAAGCAGAAATCCAAGGGAAAAATATGCACTTGAGAAGCAGAAATCCAAGGGAAAAATATGCCATAGAAGGTGAGAGGTTGGTGTGCATGGACCAGGAGAAGGACCTTGGTGTGATTATTTGTGAGGATCTCAAGGCAGCAAAACAGTGTGACAAGGTGGTGGCAAAAGCCAGGAGGATGTTGGGATGCATACAGAGAGGAATTACCAGCAGAAAGGAAGAGGTACTAATGCCACTATATAAGTCACTGGTGAGGCCTCACTTGGAATACTGTGTTCAGTTTTGGAGACCATATTTCAAAAAGGATGTAAAAAGACTGGAAACTGTTCAGAGGAAGGTGACCAAAATGATTTGGAGCCTGTGTCAGAAGACTTATGAGAAGAGACTTGAAGACCTAAATATGTACACTCTGGAGGAGAGGAAGGACAAGAGAGATATAATTTAGGCCTTTAAATACTTAAAGAGTATTAATGAACAAACAAACCTCTTCCAAAGATGGGGAAACTATAAAACTAGAGGGTATAACATGAAGCTGCAAAGGGGTAAATTGAAAGGCAATGCTAGGAAATACTTTTTCACTGAAAGGATGGCTCATGTTTGGAATTTTTATTTATTTATTTATTTAACAACTTTTATATACCGCACTATTTACAGTCAGCGCGGTTTACATAGAACAATGAAACATCAGATAAGATACATATTATCCGTATTATTTTTACATAGAACAGGAACAAAAAACTTGGGTAACCAGGGTAATTATTTACAAAGAAAACTAAACACTGACTAATTACATATGAACAGAATATAGCCTGAAAAGAATCTTGTTAGTATGAGAGAGGGGTATGATGAATTACTGAGTTAGCAGAGGTTACGTGTTAAGAGCGTGATTGGTGCTGTTTGAGTGAGCTTGTGTTATTATATTTTCTGGGAAATATTTGATGAAAAGGTGATGCTTCAAGGCCTTTTTAAACTGGGATAGATCAGCAATGGCCCTAATGTGTGGTGGGAGGGTGTTCCACAGTTTTGGAGCGCATAAACTGAAGGAACGGTTTACAGTTGCGGAAATGCATCTTAAAGACTCTTTTGGAACTTTTAGCAAGTTTAATTCCGTGGTTCTTCTAAGCCTGTTGGAAGGGATTGGTTGGATCAACTCCGATAGTGAGGGGGGAGCAAGTCCTTTGTGAGCTTTGAAGGCTAGTAGCAGAGTTTTGAATGTAATTCTAGCTTGGATAGGCAGCCAGTGTAATTGTTTCAGGAGAGGTGTTACATGTTCTCTTTTTGGTGCCCCGAAAAGCACTCTTGCTGCACTGTTTAATGCTAGTTGAAGCGGGATAAGAGTAGATTGGGGGAGACCCTGTAAAATACAGTTTGCGAAGTCAAAGTGTGGGATAATTAGAGCTTGGTAGACTGTGCGGAAATCATCTGGATCAATCAGTTGGCGGAGGTGTCTGAGGGAGCGAATTTTAAAATAAATTGCCCTTACAGTGTTGGCTATGTGGATCTTCATATCTATATTCTGATCAAGTGTAACTCCAAGGTAACGGATATGAGATTTTACTTGCAGCTTGGCATCTTGAACTTCAAGGAATGTGGGTGGTGTGAACTTAGAGTCCCTTGAGATAAAAAGAACCTCTGTTTTTTTGTTCTGGATTCTGAGATTTTGAGTTAGTAGCCAATCTGAGATAGCGTTAAAACAGTTGGTTATAGGGGTGAGGTTGATCTTGTCTATGCAGAACGGCATATATAATAACACATCATCGGCATATATCATATAGTTGACATTGAAGGACCTGATAATGTTGCATAAGGGTTGCATGTAGATGTTGAATAATAGTGAAGACAAAGAGGAACCTTGCGGGACTCCTTGTTCTTGGTGAAACGGATCTGATGTTTCACCATTTGAGCGGACCTGTTGCCATCTATCTGAGAGGTATGAGATACACCATTCGAGAGCATTTCCACAAAGGCCCTTCTCTTTTAGGCGGAAAATGAGAAGATCGTGACATACCGAGTCAAAAGCAGCCGCAATATCTAAAAAGATGAGAACAAAGCCTTGTTTGATGTTGTCGATACCAGAATTTAGGCTGTTGAGGAGTGAGGTAAGGAGCGTTTCGACCCCGTGGTATTCCCTGAATCCATGTTGACAGGTATCCAAAGGCGCTTCAGTATCGATATGGTCTTGCAGTTGTCTGTAGGCTATTTTTTCGATTATTTTAGCAAGAGTAGGTATGCTGGAGATAGGTCGGTAAGAGTCTGTTTTGTGTGGATCTAACTTGAGATTTTTTAGTAGAGGTCTGATGGAAGTGTTCCTAGTTCTTAAAGTTCAATGTATCTGTTCTGTTTGTTATAATGTAAACCGCTGCTGATCCTTGGAAGCAGCGGTATCTAAAAGCTGTCCAAATAAATAAATAAATAAATAAAGTGGTGGGGGCGAATTCTGTAACAGAATTCAAAATGGCATGGGACAGACACAGAGGATCCCTTTTTCTCTAAATACAGAGAAATTACGAATTGTCCCCTGCAAAGTAATGCCCCCCAGAGTTAATGCACTTCTGCATTCACTTCGGCCACGTACGGAAGCACTCGGTAAAGTCCTCCTCCTTGAGGTCCCTCATCACAGTGGCCTTGATCTCTTCTACAGAGGCAAAATGAGTTCCTTTGAGCACAGTCTTCAGCCTTCAGTACAATTAAACGGTCTCTCTCCCGTGTGGGTTCTATGATGCTGCATTAGTTGTGCTTTCGTAAGGAAACATTTCCCACATTCAGTACAATTAAACGGTCTCTCCCCAGTGTGGGTTCTATGTTGCACCACAAGTTGTGAGTTTCTGAGGAAAGATTTCTCACATTCAGTGCAGTGAAATCTTTTCTCAGCCCTGTGGATTTTTCTGGTGCATTGTTACAGATTTCTTAAGAGCGAAATTTCTTCCACATTCAGATCTTTTAAAAGATGTAGAAGGCCTCTCTGTTGGGGTAGTTCCCTCTGCTGTGTGGGATTCCAGGTGGCTTCTTATGCAATCGCTATGATTGAAACCGCTCTCACACTCAGTACATGGAAAATGTCTCTCTTGCGTGTGAGAGTTTAGGTGGAGTGCTGGGTGCACCTCGTGTGTGAAAGAGTTTCCCCATTCACCTGTCTTCTCCTCTCTCTTCTTTTCCTTTGTGACCCTGTCACCTGCTGAACATAAAAAGAAGGCACTAATCACATATTGGGACCACAGAGGTATTTCTGGGTCTCCTGATCCCCAAATCCCTGCTCTGAGATTATCCCACATCTCTGACCAATCAGCTGTGTTTAATGTGACAGAGCAAGAAAGTTAATTTCTTACTTGATTTCATTTAATGATCTCTTGATGTCCCTCCTTTCATACAAAAGAGCAAAGCAATTTGCATTAAAATTAATTAATTACAAATTACTGGCCAGTATTCAAGGCACCTTTTATATGTAAACAAAGAAATATGACGGCAGATAAAGACCATACGGCCTCTCCCTTCTACCCTTCCATACCATCTTTGACTCTACTCTCTCTTTCTCTGCAGCATCCAAAAGATAGCTAAAACCTGTCACTTCTTTCTCTATAACAACATCGGAAACATTTATCCCTTCCTTTCTAAACACACTACTGAGACCCTCATCCACTACTACTGAACATTTGTATAGTGCTACAAGACACACGCAGCACTGCACAGACGCAGGTAAAAGTCAGTCCCTGCTCATCAGAGCTTAAAATCTAGACAAGACAGACAACACAGTAGTTGTAGACACGGGATACAGCTGGGGGGAATGGTAAGGAAACACAAAGGAAATCAGGCAACTCAACCTTTGAGCCTCAATTTGAGAAGGGCCAGTGAAGGCATCTTATGTACACACTCAGGTAGTTTATTCCAGGCATAAGGAGTAGCAAGGCGAAAGGAGCAAAGTCTGGAGTTAGCAATGGAAGAGAAGGGCACAGATAGAAGAGGTCTGCAAGAAGAGCGGAGTTCCCGAGGACAGGTGTAGGGAAAGAAAAATAGAGGAAAGGTAGTCAGGAGCTGCAGAGTGAATGCACTTGTATTGGGGCAACCAGTGGCTTTCCTGGGTCCCCTTTAAGTATGGTTTATGGACCTTTCCTCCTGGAACTTCTCCAAACCTTTTTAAACCCAGCCACACTAACAACTTTTATAACAGCCTCTAGTAGACAAATTCCAGAGTTTGGTTATGTGTTGAGTGAAAAAAAATATTTCTCTTATTAGTTTTATATAGGTTCCACTGTAGCTTCATTGCATGTCCCCTAGTCTTTCTATATTCTGATGATGTAAATAATCGATCTACGTTTACCCGTTCCACTACCTTCATTAATTTATAGACCTCTATCATATCTTCCCTCAGCCATCTTTCTTCCGGGTTTAAGAGCCCCAACATTTTTTGCCTCTCTTCATAGGGGTATCCTTCCATCCTCTTTACCATTTTGGTGGCTCTTCTCTGTACCTTTTTTAATAACGCTATATTCTTCTTAAGATACGGTGAACAAAACTGCACACAATATTCAAGGTGTGATCGCACCATGGAACGATATAGAGGCATTATAATATCTTTGTTTTATTTTCCATTCCTTTCTTTATGATACCTAACATTCTATTTGCTCTCTTGCCCACCACTGCATACTGGTCAGAGGGTTTTAACATGTTATCTATGATGACACCTAAATCTTTTGCTTGGGTGGTGTTCCTAATGTGGAACCTTGCATCGTGTAACCATAGTTAAGGTTGTTCTTTCCTAGGTGCATATGTTTTCACTTGTCATCATTAGATTTCATCTGCCATTTGAGCATTCCGTCTTTATATTTATCAAGGTCCTCTTGCTATTGTTCACAATCCTCCTGAGTTTTTACAACTTTGAATAATTTTGTTTCATCTACAAATTTGATTATCTCACTCATTATTTCCTTTTGTAGGTCATTTACGAATATGTTAATAAGCAGCAGACCCAGCACAGATTCCTGGGGTACCCCACTATTCACCTTTCTCCATTGGGAAAATTGGCCATTTAGCCCTACCTTATGCTTTCTATCTTTTAACCAGTTCCTGATCCACAATAGTACACTGCCTCCTATTGCCTCATGAAAAGTCTTTCATGAGGGACCTTGACAAAGGCTTTCTGAAAATCCAGATACACTACATTGACCAACCCACCTTTGTCTACCTGTTTATTCACACTTTCATAAAACCATAACAAATTAGTAAGACATGACGTTCCTTGGCTAAAGCCATGTTGACTGTTTCCCATTAAACCCTGACTATCTACATGTTTGGAAATTTTGTTCTTTTTATAATGGTGGAGGAGTAGCCTAATGTTTAGAGCCACTGCCTTCTACCCAGAAAATCAACAGTTCAATTCCCACTAACACTCATTGTGACCTTGGGCAAGTTGCTTTATCCTCCGTTGCCTTGGAAGAAAAGGCTGGCAATGTACTTCCAGTGATACATTGCCAAGAAAACCCAGAGGTAGCTGGGTGGCTATGATTCAACACTGATGTGATGGCACAAAAAAATGGTTTATACCATTTTTCCTGGTACTGATGTCAGGCTCACCAGTCTGTAGTTTACTAGATCACCCCTGAAAGCCTTTTTAAAAATTGATGTTACATTGGCCATCCTCCAATCTTCAGTTATTTCATATGATTGTAATGATAGTTCACAGATTACTAATAGTATGTCTGCAATCTCATATTTCAGTTCTTTCAACACCCTTGGATGTATACCATCTGGTCCAGTTGATTAGCTACTCTTCAGTTTATCAATAGTTGTAATACAAGTTCCTGGTTTATCAATATTTATTTCAATTCTTATGTTTATGTTTATGCTTATGTTTAATAAAACTTGATAGACCGCCCTTCACAATAAAATCAGAGCGGTTTACAACATATAAAAACCTTTAAAATAGGGCGCAAGGCCGGTAAAAGGAAAAGAAGTTACATTTCATAAAAAGAAAGAGGAAGAACAGAAAGGGCAGGAGAAAGTGGGAGGGGAGGAGTGAGATTATAGAGAGGGGGGAGAAGTAGGGAGGTTAAAGGCTAGGGAAAAGAGGTAGGTTTTTAGCTGCTGTTTAAATGCTGAGTGGGAGGGTTCTAAACGGATAGAGGAGGGAAGGGAGTTCCATAGTGCGGGGCCTATAAAGAAAAAAGCTGAAGAGCGGGTGGATTGCAAGTGGGCGGCAGAGGGGGGGGGGGGGGAAGGGTAAGCCGGTTTAAGTGAAATGAACGGGGGGTATATCTGGGAGTGTGGAAGTGAATTAAATCGGCTAGGTATTGTGGGGAGTTGGTGTGGAGGGCCTTGTGAACCAAAGTAAGTAGTTTGTATTGAGAGCGGAAGGGAAGAGGCAACCAGTGTAGATGGATAAGAAGAGGAGTTATATGGTGCGAATGAGAAGAGTGTGAAAGAAGGCGGGCTGCGGTATGCTGGATTCTTTGAAGGCAGTGTAAATGAGAAGAAGGCAGGCCAATAAGGATAGAGTTAGCGAAATCAACCCTGGACATGACAAGAGAGAGAAGGAGGGTAGATAGGGCAGAAGGAGAAAGAAAAGGACGGACAGCATGGATTTGACGCAGGAAATAGAAGGAAGTTTTAGTAATATGTGAGATATGGGCGTGAAAGGAAAGATCTGAATCAAAGAGAACACCAAGATAGCGGAAAGTAGTGACTAAGGATATGGGAGTGTTAGACAAGGAAGGAGCTAACGAGGGGGAGGGGTGACTGTGAGGGAACCAAATAGCAGTGGTTTTGGCCAGATTCAGGTGAAGGCAGTTTTGGGTTAACCAGTAGGTGACAGCAGTGAGGCAGTTGTTAAGGGGAGTCAGATCAGGAGAAAGTGGGGAGGTGTGATGAAGAAGAAGGATGTCGTCGGCGTAGTAAAAAGCAGAGATCCCAAATTGTTGAATGATAAGTGTGAGGGGTACCAGGAAAAGATTAAAGAGAAGGGGAGCTAGGACAGAACCCTGGGGAACCCCACATGGTAAAGGGAAGGGGGCAGAAGGTAGAGAAGAGGGGGACGTGGGTAGTACAGAGGCAGACCGGGCGTGAAGAAAAGAATGAAACCATTTAAAGACAGTGCCGTGAAACACCAGCTTGATTGAGACGGGCTAGAAGAAGAGAGTGATCAACCAGATCGAAAGCCGCAGAAAGATCAAGTGCCACCGCAACCGAGATATCGCCCCGATCGTGTGCTACATGCAAAGAGTTAGTGAAGGCAAGAAGGATAGTTTCAACGCTGTGACCTTGCCAGAAACCTGATTGGCGTGGGTGAAGATAGTTAGTAGAGTCTAGATGGTGGGAGAGTTGTGCGAATACAATCTTTTCCAGAAGCTTAGAGAGAAATGGAAGGTGTGAAACGGGCCGATAGTTTAGTGGATCGAGAGGGTCGAGGGAAGATTTCTTAAGAATTGGACGGATTAGGGCGTGTTTCCAAGGATGGGGGAAGACACCTGAGGATAGACTGTTGTTTAGGATGGAGAGAATATAGGGAAGGGATGAGAGAGAGGGTTCAAGAAGCCACGAGGATGGGATGGGGTCAAGGGAACAGAAAGTCTTATTGGAAGTGGAAATGAGTTTATGGAGTTCGGCGGAGGAAGTTAGGGCAAATGTAGACCAGGTATGAGAATGGAGGGATGAGGGAGGGGGAGAAGCTGTAGGGGGGGGGGGAGGAAATGGGTGGGGGACAGAATGGCAGGGACGCTCTTAAGGAGCTGACTTTGGAGCTGAAGGTAGAAGCTAATACAGAGGGGGGTGGAGCGGAGGGAACGGAGACGGAGATAGGGTTAGGATGAAGAGAAGTGAGAGATCGGAGTGAGGAGTAGAGGTGCAGGGTTTGATTTGGGGCGTTGGCGATAGCATTAGAAAAGAAGGTACGCTTGGCCAGAGAGGTTTGGGAGCGGTAAAAGGCGTGATGAGTTCTTTTTTTTTTTTTTTGTTAACATATCTTTATTCAAAAAAGAAAATTTACAAGTGGAAACAGACACGAGATGTAAAGCACATAATAAATCTCCAGGCAAGAGGCAGCTTACATCTCAGTGGAGGAAAGAAAATCAGATTAACAGCAGTAATCCAAACTGAACATATTAACATAAGAAAAAAGAAAAACATTGAAACATCACAGCACCATAAGTCACGACCAGTCCATAACCAAGGAACCGCCCTGCTAATAGTATGGGTAAGTTGTAGTAACACACTAATGCCTCAATCCAAGATAGTTATGTAATGTATTCCATTTCCTATTCAGCTTGCCTGCCCAAGGGCATTTAAGGGCGTATATTTCCTCATAGCTTTGATGAAGACATAATAAGTTCCACCATTGTTCAAAGTGCACCTGATCCAGGTTCTTCCAATGTGTCAGAATAAGTTTCAGGGCCAGACTTATCACAAGATCTAATAATTGACTGTCAGGTTTAGACTGCGCGGGAGTAATCATCATGGATTTGAAGACAATAATTGGATAAGTAAGCGGAACTTGTAGATTGAAAATAGTCAATACACGCTGCCAGACTTTTCTCCAAAAACCCTGCAACAAATCACAATAGAAGAGCATATGGGATAAAGTTCCAATAGCTGTTTGACAAGACCAACAACGATTGCCCTCCTGTGCCGCCCACTTCATCTTCCGTTGAGGTGTAAGGTAAGCACGATGTGCTAGGAAGTACAGGGATTGTGTTAAAGATGCGGCTCTAGTGATTCGTACTTGAGAGTCCCAAAAGGTACTCCATTGATCCGTGTTAAAACAATCCCCTGTATCCTCCAGCCACTCCAATTGCACCTTCGAGCATTCTTTGTCCCCTTTCGTTCGGAGTAGCGCAAGGCATTTGGACATTGCCCGCATGCCCACCTGAATCTCACGCATTTTTTGCAGGAGCGGCCATTCTGAGAGCATCGTAAATGGGGATACGCCAGCTTTGCTCATACAATGCCTGAGTTGGCACCATTGAAACAAACAGGATGAGGGGAGACCAAAGTCGTTAGTCAGATCCCCAAAGGTCTTAAAGACATTCCCCTTTAGCAATTGACCAAGCGTCGTGATACCATGGTCTATCCATTTTTTCCAACAAATGGGTTTCCCGGCTATGCAGAGCCGTGGGTTCATCCAGAGAGGCATTTCAGAGGAAAAATCGTCACCATCTTCAAGACATTTTGCAAGATCCCTACAGGCTTCCTGGGTTGCGCCCACAACTTCGTTTTGTAGCTTCCCCGGCAACTGTGCCATCCCTATCATCATCCAAGTCTGAAAGGGCCTATTGAGAGCTTGCTCTACTTTCAGCCATCTGGGCCCCTTGTCCTCGTCTTCTGTAGAAGTCCATTGTGCACCCTGTCGCAGCAATGAGGCTTGATGTAGACACTTAGCGTCTGGAAAGTGCACACCTCCCTGGGCTTTGGGCAAGCGAAGCTTCCAGGCGGCAATACGAGGAATTCTATTGCCCCAGAGAAAGGAAACAAGCATACTGTTGATTCGTTTATAGAAGCACGGAGGAAAGAATATAGGTATCATACTTAGGATATAACTGATCCTCGGGGCCAGTACCATTTTTATGGTTTCTAATCTCCCCCACCAAGTCAGATGTAGTGGGGTCCACTTGGTAATACACTCACGGATCATTGTTTTACAATTGGATACATTAAGGTGTAAAGTAGCTTGTAGAGTTAAGCCATATAGCACTCCGAGATATTTGAAAGAGGATGAAGCCACTTGGAAAGGATATTCTTGCAGCGTCTGTGCTGGCACGTCTGCAGTCAATGGAATTAAAGTGGTCTTTGAGTAATTCACTTTGTATCCTGAAATTGCTGAGTATCTCTTTATGATTTGTAAGGCTATTGGCAAAGACTCGGGCTGAAGGAAGAGGAGAAGATCATCCGCATAGGCAGATAACTTGCATTGACCATCGGCCAGCTCGGCTCCAATAATATTCTCATGTTGCCGAATCGCAATCGCCAGCACCTCCAGAGCCAAATTAAAGAGAAGTGGAGACAAAGGGCATCCTTGTCGGGTACCTCTTTGCAATGTAAAGGGGTCTGATATTCCAGAATTGGCAGCAATGCGTGCCATGGGCTTGGCATACAGCACCTTTATTCTGTTAAGACAGATCTCCCCAATCCCAAACCAGCTCAAAGCTCGGAAGAGGAAGGACCACTCTAAGCGATCAAATGCCTTCTCGGCATCTAGGGATAACCCTATCAGGGGTTCCGGTACCTGCTGCGCTGTTGTTAGCACATGAGCCAATAAGCGTCCATTATCCGTAGTGGATCTGCCCGGTACGAAACCACACTGATCTGCATGTATCAGGTCACCGAGAAGCGGGTTCAGCCGGTTAGCAAGAGCTTTGGCATAAATTTTGTAGTCGGCGTTTAAGAGTGATATGGGCCTGTAGTTTTCTATTTTCTGCGGGTCTCTACCTGGTTTCGGATGAATCACTACTGTGGCTTCTGCCAACATACCCATTTCAGAATCGGGTTTACAGAGCCCGTTAAAGTAAGTCTGCAGCATCGGAGCCAGCAAGAGCTGATATTTATGATATAATTCCAGTGGGAGACCATCTGGTCCCGACGCTTTTCCTCGCGCCATCTGCCCAATAGCTCTGCGTATCTCCGCCGCTGAGAATTCTGCTTCCAATTCCTGAGCCTGTTCTGGTTGTAGTTTTGGTCCGGATATGTCGGCAACAAATTCAGCAAATGCCTCTGCGCTACATCCAACTTCTGTTCGGTATAGAGTCTCGTAAAAATCTCTACAGCGCCGTAATATCTGTTCATCTTGAATAAGGAGCCCTCCTCCTACATCCTGCAGTATTGCAATCCTAGATACAGCCTTTCGTGCTTTAAGCCATCTGGACAGTAAGGGGCCAGCTCGGTTGTTCTCATGGTAATAAGTACTGCGTTGTGTATATACTAGGGTGTGAGCTTCCTTATATAACATGTTATTATAGCGGTATCTTAGGCGTTGTAATCGAATCAAAATCATTGGATCCGCATTCTTGGCTAGGAGCCGTTCCCCGGCTTTGATTTGTTTCTCCAAATCCTCTCGTTCGATCTTCCTGAGCTTATTCCTTCGTATGGTGTAGGTGGTGATGTGTGCTCGAAGTGTCGCTTTGAAGCCTTCCCACCACCCCCATATGGATGTATCGGAAGGGTCATTAAGTTGAATATAGCTCTCTATGATATCATTAATGGAAACGCAGAAGGTTTCATCTTGTAGTAAAGACTTGTCAAAGGTCCACCGATTTGGTAGTTTCCGGGATTGGTCCAGTCGTATGACTAGGGAAACTGCGGAATGATCAGATACCGTGCCCGCGTGAATAGTAGTCGCCACAACTTGCTGAAGTAGACTAGCTGAGGTCAGGAAATAATCTATCCGAGTTTGAGTTTTATGCGGCACAGAATAGAACGTGTATTCCCGAGCTGTGGGGTGCAATAGCCACCATGGATCCACTAAGTGGAGGTCAGCCATAATGCTCTGCAAGATTGCATGTGAATTTGGCTTAGTGATGGATTTATATGGGGTCCTATCCAGCAAGGGATCTAGTAGCATGTTGAAGTCTCCCCCTATGATTATGTTAGTATGAGCCATTTCTGTTAACTCCATAGCAATTCCTTTATAAAAGGTGGGATCATCGATTGTCGGTGCATATATATTCAAGAACGTAACCAGCGATTGACCCAGCTGCAATGTTGCTCTTGCCCATCTACCCATGGGGTCTGCTTTTACGCATGTCAGGGATGAATGAAACTTTTTGCGGAGCAGTATTAACACCCCTCCTTTTCGTCCCAGTGCAGGCGATACCACTGCCACTTGATATGTGGATGATGTTACCTTATGCGACTCTCGCTCTGATAAATGAGTCTCCTGTAAGTAAATTATATCAGCTTTCTGGTGCTGGCAGTAGGTTAAGATCTTTTTGCGCTTTATAGGATCAGTAATCCCTTTTACATTTAAGGTGAGTACAGTTAGGTCAGCTGCCATACTGGATGTAAGGCTGTGTTATGTGTAAGGCATAGCTATTAATGGTCAGAGCAGTACTTGCTTGCCAAAGCATGAGCGGAAAAGTGGGTTGGACTGGTCGTGATAAACGATTTAACATTGAACTTATACATTTCAAGGTGATAACTGCCACCTGTGTCACTATAAAATCCCTAACCTCTCCCTTGGCTACATTTCTAAATAACAATTACAGGTTCTTTTTGAAAATCATCATTACCTGCCTGCAGTTACCATACAAATAGTAGTTACATGTTTGATCCACATGCAGGCTATAACATGCAATTATACCTTTGTTCCCATATCCACTAAACGAACTCAAAGCAACTATCCCAGTACAGATTAGGTTAATAAGGCCAGCTCTGCATCAGAGACAGTGGAAAAACTTGGGCCCTCAAATAATAGTGAGTCCTGCGAGTCCACACTAACACCCCCCTATCAGGAGAGCTCATTATTATACAAAAGGAACTAGCCATCATCCAGAAGGTATTGGTAATTAGGATTCCATACCACTATTTTCTTGCAGGAAGGACCGCAATTTGTCAGCATCAACAAAGTTCCTTGTTGTGTTATGGAGCGTCACCCTCATGGTACCGGGGTAAAATAGACCATACCTTGCCTGCAGACTCTGTAACATAGGCCTGCACGCGAGCAGTGCTCTTCTGCGATCCATGGTTTGCTTGCTAAGATCAGGATAGAAAAAGACTTTCTGACCTTGGATCTGTAGAGATGGAGCTTTTCTAGCAACTTGCAGAATTTGCAGGGCCTGTACGTGGCGCAGGACTTTCATGATCATCGGACGTGGATACCTGGTGTTTTCTGCCTTGTTCGTGGGGACCCGGTGTGCGCGCTCCAATTCAAAAGGCCTGGTAAAGGATATCTGCAGCAACTCCGGAAGGACTTTCTCCAAGTAAGCGATCGGATCAGATCCTTCGGCTCCTTCAGGTACCCCTACGATTCTGATGTTGTTACGCCGTGCACGGTTATTTTGGTCTTCAATGGAGTCCTCCATGTGCTTAATACGCTTGGTCAGGGGTCCGATTTGGTTGAGCAGCACATCATGTTTCTGTACTTGTCCCTCAACCAACTCAACGCGGGAGTTCATCGCATTAATTTTCTCCTTAACCTCGCTCATGTCTTCTTGAATCGCCGTTAGAGAAGCCGCGTTTTCAGCGATCATTTCTTTAACGTTCTTTAGCTCCAGCAGGATTTCTCGTAGGCTCTCCGTGGTATTTTCTTTCTCCGCCGCGGCCATTTTGTGAGGGGATCCTGTGTCGGATTTAGACCGCTTTGCAGAAGACCCCGGTCCCGGCTGAAATTCCAGCCGCGCTGGCTTCAAAGTAGTCATCTTACAGGTTTGCCTGGGAATGTATCGCCAATGGGACACAAAGGGATGATAAAGTACGATCAATTTCGCATTAAAGTAGTACAGGATTCTTCAGTAGCCTCAAGAGCTTTATTTCACACGTCCATTCGGCACCGCGGCTAGCTCCGCCCCCCAAAAGGCGTGATGAGTTCTGAAAGAAAATAGGGTGGCTGGGGATGGGTTTCTGCGCCAAAAACGTTCAGCTTTACGGAGTTGGGACCGGAGGAGACGGAGGCTGGAATGGAACCAGGGTTGAGAAAAACGCTGGTTTACTGGACGGGGGCGAAGGGGGGCGATAGGGTCAAGGGCAGACGAAAGAGAAGAAAACCAGGAAGATGTTTGAGCAGTAGGGGATAGGGAGGGGAAATCAGAGGGAAGAAGAGTGGTAATTGAGGGAAAATTATGAACCGTGTCTGGAGTGAGTAGTCTAGAGAGTCGAGGGGGAGCCTTAAATACCATTTCAGTCATGGGTAACTTCCCTACATCTTTCTCAGTAGATACCGAAGCAAAACATTAATTCAGTCTCTATTTCATTCAGAATATCACTGAATATCCGGGGTCGCCGTACTGCCTCACAGAATTGCATGCTTTCCAGTTAGCTCCTGCAGCTAAAAGATAGGGACTGTCACCACTTCTGTTCCTTCCCAGAACTCCCACGACACTCCCGGATGCTAAGAGGTTAGCATCAGAGCACGCAAGGGAGAAGACGGGATATTCAGCAGCACTAACTGTGTAAATGCCTTTTGAATATCAGCCCTATGTTTTTAGTGCTTTGTCTATTGGTTTTGGTTGTGTTTAGTAGAGTTTGTAGATGGGAGGATTGGTTGTTGATGATTTTGAAAGTTAAGAATGGTATTTAGTATCTGATGTGGCTTTGCAAGGGAAGCTAGTGGAGTTGTTACAGGATAGGGATTATGCTGTCATATTTTGGGGCTCCTTGAATGATGCATGCAGCTCTATGTAATGCAATATGTAGTGGGAGCAGTGTTGAATTTTTTTAAGCCATGGTATATTGAGTTACAGTAATCAAAGTGTGGTGAGAAGATGGCCTAGAATGCCGTACAGAAGTCCAGAGGTTCCAGTAAGGGGTGCAGGTGTTGCAGGGTTCAGATTTTGTGGTAGGTTGTCCTCATTGTGTTGTTTATGTGTGGTTTCAGTATTAGTTGTTGGTTCAGGGTGTTACTTAGATACTAGACCTCTGTCCAGACTTTCATATCAATCTCATTTATTGTCAGGGAAGGGGGTGGGTGGAATGTGTCATCCTTGGTGATGCAGAGTATTTTGGGGGGTTTTGTGGTTAACTGTCAATGAGTTTCTTGCCAGCAATTGAGTGATGTCTGTGAAGCAGCTTGATATCCCTTCGTGTATGGCTTTGTTGCCTCAGAAAAATCCAAGTTATAAATGTCCATATTTAGTGTACATTACCAAGTTTAAATTACAATGTAAACTGCTTTGACTGAAATGAAAAGTGGCATAAAAAATGGTGAAATAAAAAAATCAATCATTATATGCATAGATGTGGAAGTATGTGTTATGGGCATGGATAATTGGGCATAGTGGCTGAAGAGAAGTGCCTTGAGGGATGCCTTGGGTTTGAGGGAAGGAGGATGAGGTGTCGATGCCCATTTTCAGTTGCTGTTGTCCCTGAAATATGTAGCAGTGCAACAATTTTAGTACTTCATTTTGTATTCTTTGGAGTACTTCATTTTGTATTCTTCGGAGGGGCAGGAGTGGCAAGCCATGAACATGCTGGCACGGACACTTCAAAGCCCCCTCTGGCCATCATGGTTCATGCTGCAGAGGGGTGAAGACTGGAGCCAAGGTTGGAGGACTCAGGCAAGCTCCCTGTGAGTGGGAATGGTCACACTGAGAGCTCCTCAGGAGGACATGGCTGGTCACAAAAGCACAGGAGACTTGGCCATTTTATGTTTATGTTTATTCACTTGATATACTGCTTGTTCAATAAAATCATAGTGGATTCTAACAATAGAAAAAATACAGAAGGTGCCAATGGCCAGAAATGGAAAAGAAGTTACAATATGCGATAGGATAGCAAGCAGTACATTCACACCACAAGACAGAAGAGAGAGGTAAGTGAGAGAGGAGGTTGGTAGTGTCACACAAATGGGGAGGGAGATCAAAACCGTAGGAGAAGAGGCGAGTTTTCAGGTTTTTCTTTAAGGTGGAGAGGTGTTGTTCAAGCCTGAGGGTCGTGGGTAAGGAGTTCCCAAGGGCAGGACCAATGAAGAAAAAAGCAGAGGAGCGGGTGGACTGTGAGTGAGCATGAGAGGGAGAAGGGAGGTGAAGGCGATTGATGTGCAGGGACTGGAGTGAGCGACTGGGAGTGTGAAATTGAATAAGGTCTGCCAGGTACTGAGGTGAGTGAGTGTGGAGGACTTGGTGTACCAGTGAGAGGAGTTTGTAACGAGTACGGAAAGCAATGGGGAGCCAGTGGAAATGAATGAGAAGAGGGGTGACATGATCCCGACGTGAGGAGTGTGAGATAAGACGAGCTGCTGTATTCTGCATATGCTGTAGACAGTGTAGTTGTGAATTAGGAAGGCCAATCAAAACAGAATTACAAAAATCCACACGTGACATAACCAGTGAGAGAAGGAGATTAGTAAGAGCCTGTGGGGTGAGAAAAGGGCGGATGGCATGAACTTGGCCTAGGAAGAAAAATGAAGTCTTAGTAACATGAGAAATGTGATCACGAAAGGAAAGATCCAAATGAAAAAGAACACACAGATAACGGAAACAAGAAACTAAGGGGACAGACAAGGCAGAGAGAAAGGGTGACAGAGAGGGGGAAGGACTGCCGTAAGTGAACCAGAGAGCGAGAGTCTTTGTTAAATTCAGATGTAGATATTGATTGTCGAGCCAATCGGCAACAGCAGAAAGACAGGAGTTGAGGGGGGAAAGATCGGGATGTAGAGGAGAGGTGTGATAAAGAAGAAGTAGATCATCACTGTAGTAGAAGGCAGAAATTCCATATTGTTGTACCAGAAGAGCTAGTGGAGTCAGAAAGATATTAAAGAGAAGGGGAGCTAATACCGAGCCTTGAGGTACACCACAGAGAAGAGGAAAGGGCTCAGAGGAAACTGCTGGATCAGACAAGGAAAGAACAGTGCAGGATCTAGAGGAGAGGTAAGAATGAAACCAGTGATAGACCATGCTACAGAGACTGGCCTCCCATAAACGAGTGAGAAGGAGAGAGTGATTGACTAGATCGAAAGCTGCAGAGAGGTCCAAGGACACCGCCACCGAGAAATCACCATGATCATGAGCTACATGAAGTTCATTGAGAAAAGCTAGAAGAACCATCTCCACACTGTGACCAGGCTGGAAGCCTGACTGACGGGGGTGAAGAAAGTTGGTAGAGTCCAGGTGATGGGATAACTGTGCAAATTCTGTTTTTTCCAAGATTTTGGAAAGGAAAGAGAGATTAGATTCAGCGCGATAATGGGCAGGAACCTGGGGGTCAAGTGATGATTTCTTTATGATGGGATGGATAAGAGCACGCTTCCAGGAGTGAGGAAAAACACCAGTGGAAAGACTAGTATTAACTATAGTAAGGACGGAAGGGACAAGAGCCAGAGAAGGAGTAAGTAACCAGGAAGAGGGGATAGAAATTTTTATTAGAGGAAGAGATTAATCCAATGAGCTCAGAAGTAGTAATAGGGTGAAATGAGGCCCAGGCATGTGATAACTGAGAGACCAGAGGGGTGGGAGGAGAGGGATCAGAGATGGGGGGGGGGGCTGCAATGGGGCAGAGAGAGCTAAAGATCAAGAACCTTATTAGTGAAGTAGGGTGCTAGTTGAGCAAGGGAAGGAGAGGACGAGGGGGGGGGGGGAGTGGGAGCAGAGCCAGTGCGATGTAAGGAACTGAAGGGCAGTATAAAGATGATGGGTTTGATTGGGTGCAGAGGAAATAGCTGTTGAGAAGTAGGATTGCCTGGCTGTATGTACTTGGGATCGACAGTGGGCATGACATTCCTTAAAGCAGGATAGTGTGGGTGTGGAGGGTGCCTTCTGCCAGAGATGTTCAGCTCGACAGAGTTGGCTACAGAGGAGATAAATGCCACTATGGAACCAGGGCTGTGAGGGGCGACGTGATGAAGGGCGGGGTTGAAGGGGGATAAGTGATCCAGGGCAGTCGAGAGAGAGAAGGACCAACAGGAGGCTTGTGAACCTGGAGAAAGGGAAGGAAAGTCTGGAGGCAAGAGATCTTCAGCAGCTGGGAAAAGTTGAATGGTCAGAGGAGTTATATGGTGGGAATAAGATTGAGCAGGTGGGAGAGCAGATTGGCAATCTGAGAGAGGGATGCAGAGTTGGGTGGAGAGGAGAGACACTTAAAGGTGATACAGAAATGATCGGTCCAGGGTAGAGGAAGAGCACAAAGACAATGTATGAAGAAAGTAGAGGAGACTGGGGAGAGGAGCAGATCCAGAGTCTGAACTCTCTGGTTCCAAACCCCCACCCATCTGCTGATACGGCTTTGCCCAAGGCGTCTTCAACTGGTAGTTGCTAGAAGCTCTGAAGAACACAGCGAGGGTCTGGCTGTAGGTGAAGAATTTTTCACCTGAGCTTGTCCTTGTTTTGCAGCTTTAGAAGAAAAGGGACCGACTCAACCATTAGAAAAGGCTAAGCAGTCACTTAAGGCAGGAGATTTTGAGGGGCTGCAAAGAGCAGCAGCAGTCAAAGCAAAACACTAGATCCTGGCAGCCAGACAAACTCCAAGAGCCCTCAACACAATCTTTTAGCTGCAGGACGAGCGGACACTCGCATGCAATGTAAAATAGAATATTTGAAAGTATCATCTGGAAGGAAAGAAGAAGCTCAGGCTGCCTAAAGTAGATGCCTTGATTATGCCATTAATAAAGAAGATGACTATTCTTGTCGGAGGAGGCATAGCTCTGGACGCTTCAATGATGGCTGAAGGCTTTTTAGGTTTCTGCTTTGGGCCTCCAAGCTGTGGTTTGCAGTACTTACATATCTAGGGTCTGTTTGCACTACAGTTAGTACAACAGTGACCTGAGGAAACTTTGGAGGATGACCAGCAAAATTCACCAGAGGCTATCCGAGTGCAAGCAGGAATGATGTACGAGTTATGTGGCAGATGCCTTGTATGACTAAGGAACTGGTCAGCGGATGCAGACTCGAAGACTTGGCTTAGTAGGTTCTCTTTCCAGGAAACCTAGAAGTGCATCTTAATTGAGCTCTGGAAAATCCAGAATTCTCAGCCAGGTGAAGGGCATTCCTCTTAGTGTGTCTCTTTTCTGAATAGCAACTCTTCCTTTCATACTGACAGAAAAGGAGGACTCCATGAGGAGCAGCAGGTCCTTCTTTCAGCAAGCAAGTAAGAGGTCATCTGTCCAGTTTTCTCAAGGAGTGGGTCCAAATTACATCCATCCAAAGGTCCTTGAAGGTGGTGAGAAGTGACTGTATGTTGGAGTTTTACCACCATCTCACTGAGTTATGCGGCGACCCTGCCCGGCTCAAGGGGTTAAGGACATGAGCAGCCGCTGTACTTCGTGAGGGAAGGAGGAAACCTTTGCCCCCAGGAATGCTGGGAGTTGTAGTTCCAGTTCTTCTCACTCCGAATTAAAGAAACTGTAGTTGTGGTTTCTTTATAATAAGTATTTTATTAAAGCAAAAGGTAAATGTTCCATCACATGGCATATAATAATGCAAACAAGGGTGCTTCAAAAGGCAAACAGAAACTCAGGTTAAATGCAACTCAAAATACAAATGCTGCTTTTTCACTTTCCAGCAAACTGCTCTCTTTTGCCTCCAGAGGTCAGTTGGCTTCACTGCACCTCTTACAGCCACAGTTACTTTCACTATGCTGAGAATCAGGTGGAGGTAATTAGAACTTCCATTTTCACGGCAATACAACAGCTTTACAGAACTCAGCTTACACACGATAAAGGCAGTTCCCTTCAGCTTGGCTTTCCTATACAACAAAATGTACAGTCCATTTGTTCACACTCAGGTATGCTTGTATTTCCCTGGGTTACTCCTTCAAGCTGTGCTGAATTATTTGCCTCTTGTGATACTAGCTGTTTTCTAGCCTGTAAGTCTAAAAACTGTTGAAAGCTCTGAAGTAGCAATTCAGCCTGTTCCTTATGAGAGAGGGCACTACTATCTGCTATAGCTTTTCCCTTCTGCTCAAGGCTGTTTGTCTTCTCTTCCTTTAAGATAAAGGTATTAGGATAATTGCTAGTTTCTTTGGCAATTGACTCATAGGAGGAAGAATTATCTCTATATTCAGCTTGGCAGCCGGGTGGCCAATTACTCACTGTTTGTGCAGCACTTCTGCCTGCAGACGGCTCCCAGGCTCTCCAGCTGATCTGTTTGTTGCTCTCCGGCACAAACGACGTTTCAGGGAATGATTGCTCTTTCACCTGTGCTTGTCCTGAAGTCTTTCTCCCCCAAGGCGATGCCTTCCAAGGGCTATCCACTTCAAGGTTAAATCCTCTCTGCGTGGGACTTCTGCTTATTTCCCTGGAATAGGATTGTGCAGGTTTTCTTCTTATGCCAGGTTCCAAAGTATCATTAATCACTCCACTGGCTTTCCAGCCATCCCCTTGTTTCTTCTTCCAATATTCCTTCCTTCCTTTACCTCCTGTATTCCTTGTACTTCTTGTACTCCTTGTACCACCTCCCCTCGTGCTTCCTCTACTCGGGTCTCTCGTCCTTCCCTTACTCGGGTCTCTTATCCGTCCTCTACTCGGGTCTCTTATCCGTCTTCCACTCGGGTCTCTTGTCCGTCCTCTCTCTTCAGAGCCATGCTCTGGTTTAAATGTACATTCTCTTTTGGACACGCCCCTTCCTAGGGCTGGGTGTGCCCAATCAGAACTGCAGGGCTCCTCCCCTGGACTGGTCTCCCTACTCAGCTCTGAGGAATAGAGTCTCTCTTTTTTCCTTGCCCTGTCATTTTGGTATAAATCCTGCTGACCCTCAGGATTTTCTACTATCTCCATAGGCTCAGGAGGGCGCTGTTCACCACAGATCCCCCCCCTTAAGATATCACGGTCTGGCTTCTGACCAGAGGCACAGCACGTGATTCTACTCCGGGGTCTGGCGTTGACCTGTGCGTTCTTCATCCTTTTCCTGTCTTGCACTACGGTAGCTACTTGAGCTAGGACTGTTCTATCGTGCCAAGGCTTCAGAAGGTTAATATGATACACTTGTGTGCGTCCTGTCTGATTCTTCACGAGATAGGACACTGGACCGACTGGCCGGACCACGGTACATGGGCCTTTCCACCGGCTCTCGAATTTCGGATCAGGGCCCGACACCATCACAATAACCCTGTCTCCCACGGCTAACTGGCGTGGCCGTGTGCCTTGGTCATAGTAGTCTTTCTGTCGTTGCTGATTATGTCTTAAGTTGACTTCCGCCACTTGCGTGGTACGGCGTAAGCGACCTTTCAGATCTTTAAGAAAGTCTGGTACTCCCACTTCATGTACGTCGGGCTCAACCCATTGTTCCTTCAGGATATCTAATACCCCTCGGGGTGATCGACCATACATAAGTTCATATGGCGCTGCCCCCAGGGATGACTGCTTCCTTTCCCTGCAAGCATAGAGGACGAAGGGTAGCATCGTATCCCAGTTGGCCATATTTCCTTCTAAGCTGCGGCGCAGCATCCTTTTGATCGTCTGATTCTGTCTCTCCACTAGCCCATTGCTCTGTGGATGATAGGCCGAGGTCTTGACGTGGCGGATATCAAACGCTTCCCACACTTGGGCTAGGTACTTGGAAAGGAAATTGCTTCCTCTATCCGTCAGAACTTCACGAGGGAAACCCACCTCGCAAAACAGTTTGATCAGTTCCGCTGCCACGGCCTTAGCAGATATAGTACGTAGTGGCATGGCCCAAGGGAATCGTGTCGCTTGATCGATAACCACTAATATGTACTGGAATCCCCTCGGTGTCTTAATTAATGGTCCCACAATGTCCATCGCCAGTCTATGGATGGGTTCCGTAATGACCGGGGTTGATACCATTGGCACTTCTTTCGGGTGGATGGCAGAGACGCGCTGGCATGTCGGACAGGCCTCACAGAACCTCGCTGTTTCTTTAAAGACGCCTGGCCAATAGAATCTCGCGAGGATCTGATCCAGCGTACTTCGGATGCCTTTATGTCCTCCGACCGGATGGTCGTGGGCCAGCCTCAGAACCAAGTTCTTGAAAGTTGCAGGCACCACTACCTGTTTACGCGTGTCGCCAGTATAGGGATCCTTGCTTTCTCTGTACAAAATGTCAGTGTCCAGAAAAAACCTCGGTAGGGTATCCCTATCACTCTGTGCCCACTTAAATGCCTGACTTAAGGCAGGGTCGTCTCGTTGTTCATTGGGAAAGGTTGGAAACTTCCCAACCAGCTCTTCGGGCACCCAGGGCAATTCCTGGCCAGCCTGGGTTTCTGCCCTATGCTGAGAACGTTCTTGCCTCTCCTGGCGCTTCTGCGCTCTTGGTTTCTTCACCTTCTCTTCAGGTGTCTCTATTAGGTCTTCATGGGAAGGAAGACTTCTAAATGCCTCATCTATAGGATCCTCTCCCTTCTCTGAGTCCTTAGTTTGGGCTCTGGTCGCTACCATGGCTCCCTTAGGGGTTAGGCCTTGCCTCATTTCTCTATAAAAATAAGGCCAATCCCTTCCTAGAACCATAGGATTTGGAAGCCTAGGTATTACTGCAATGGGAATTTTCTTCAGCATACCTAGTGCTTTCACCTGCAGATTGTATACAGGGTATAGTGACATGCATCCATGTACACAGCGTATCTTCACATTTCGAACAGGCTGAATCGCTATCCCTGTTGCCTGGATTTGCCGCCACAGCGCCTTGGAGAGCATTGTTTGCTCTGCGCCAGAATCAAGTATCGCAGTGGTGGCAATCCCCTGCACCTCGACCTCTATAAGAAACCCTTCACGAGCTTTATGTGCACTCTCTGCTACTAAGGCAGTCTTAAAACAATTTCTCTGTATATGCCCTTCTCGGCCACATTTAAAACATTTGCCAGGCTGAAACCTAGCCTTTACAGTCGGCATACACATTCTGCTTGCACCATATTGAAATTTCCCCTTCCTTTCTGATTCCGTGATTGCTGCCCCCTTTAACTCACTATTGCTTTCAAGAGGCATTGCTTTGGCCTGCAAGAAGCGTTCCGTGAGGTCCACTGCCTCATGTGGGGTTTTGCAGCTTTGCAGAATCAGGAAGGTCTTTATTTCATCTGGTATAGCGTTCATATATTGCTCTAGCACTAAGCTTTCTAGTATGGACTCTTTAGTCCTATGCTCCGGATTAAGCCATTTATTCAACAATGTGCTTATCCTATACACTAGGGCTTTTGGTGACTCACCCTGTTTTAACCTCACCGCTCGCAAGAGATTATGGTAGGCTAGCGGCGTAAGGCCTAGCCTTTCCCGGACCGCTTTCTTCACCTCCCCATAATTTCCGGCAAGGTCAGGTGGCATGCTCCTGTAGGCCGCCATTGCTTCTCCTGTAAGGGAAGCTGCGAACCTGATGGCCCAATATTCCTCTGGCCATGCACTCAACTGTGCTACCCTTTCAAAACTTTCAATAAAATTGTCAATGTCATCATTGTCCTTTAACTGACCAAAGTTAAACATAGTCTCTGCGCCTAAACCATGCGCAACTATAGGAGCTAAACCTGGAGGTACGGTCGGTTTCTCCTTTGGCATCTTCTGCTCAGCTACCCAGTTTTTCAGCATGTCCAGGAGGGGTTGCTGCTGAGCCTGTATGGCAGCGGCAGTCTGCTCTTGAAACTCTAGACTCAGGTCTCGCTGTCTTTCAAGTTGGGTTGCCATCCACTTGAATATCTCCGCTGCTTCCAGCGACATCTTTGCTATCTGTGAATGCAAACAGAGAGAGAAAAAAAAAAAAACCAAGTGCGATTCCTCACACACACCAAAAAAAAAAAAAACACTTTTTCCTTTTTTTTTTTTTTTTTTTCACTAGCTGGCCAACACCCTCAGCCCTGTATCCTTTCCCTTTCCCAGGTGGATACCTATTACCTGGCTCAGGTGTTGCGTCACGCTTTCACAGCCTTCGTTGCAGCTGGCACACCGATGCTGGGACTGTCTCCTTCCTCTCAGGATGGTCTGCAATCGGTTCCTTCTTATAGTTGCTCCTTTGATGTTTCTTTCTCTCTGCGCGGCACCTTGCGCATGCGTGGAAGATATCCTGCCAACGTAGCCAACTTGCGGCGACCCTGCCCGGCTCAAGGGGTTAAGGACATGAGCAGCCGCTGTACTTCGTGAGGGAAGGAGGAAACCTTTGCCCCCAGGAATGCTGGGAGTTGTAGTTCCAGTTCTTCTCACTCCGAATTAAAGAAACTGTAGTTGTGGTTTCTTTATAATAAGTATTTTATTAAAGCAAAAGGTAAATGTTCCATCACATGGCATATAATAATGCAAACAAGGGTGCTTCAAAAGGCAAACAGAAACTCAGGTTAAATGCAACTCAAAATACAAATGCTGCTTTTTCACTTTCCAGCAAACTGCTCTCTTTTGCCTCCAGAGGTCAGTTGGCTTCACTGCACCTCTTACAGCCACAGTTACTTTCACTATGCTGAGAATCAGGTGGAGGTAATTAGAACTTCCATTTTCACGGCAATACAACAGCTTTACAGAACTCAGCTTACACACGATAAAGGCAGTTCCCTTCAGCTTGGCTTTCCTATACAACAAAATGTACAGTCCATTTGTTCACACTCAGGTATGCTTGTATTTCCCTGGGTTACTCCTTCAAGCTGTGCTGAATTATTTGCCTCTTGTGATACTAGCTGTTTTCTAGCCTGTAAGTCTAAAAACTGTTGAAAGCTCTGAAGTAGCAATTCAGCCTGTTCCTTATGAGAGAGGGCACTACTATCTGCTATAGCTTTTCCCTTCTGCTCAAGGCTGTTTGTCTTCTCTTCCTTTAAGATAAAGGTATTAGGATAATTGCTAGTTTCTTTGGCAATTGACTCATAGGAGGAAGAATTATCTCTATATTCAGCTTGGCAGCCGGGTGGCCAATTACTCACTGTTTGTGCAGCACTTCTGCCTGCAGACGGCTCCCAGGCTCTCCAGCTGATCTGTTTGTTGCTCTCCGGCACAAACGACGTTTCAGGGAATGATTGCTCTTTCACCTGTGCTTGTCCTGAAGTCTTTCTCCCCCAAGGCGATGCCTTCCAAGGGCTATCCACTTCAAGGTTAAATCCTCTCTGCGTGGGACTTCTGCTTATTTCCCTGGAATAGGATTGTGCAGGTTTTCTTCTTATGCCAGGTTCCAAAGTATCATTAATCACTCCACTGGCTTTCCAGCCATCCCCTTGTTTCTTCTTCCAATATTCCTTCCTTCCTTTACCTCCTGTATTCCTTGTACTTCTTGTACTCCTTGTACCACCTCCCCTCGTGCTTCCTCTACTCGGGTCTCTCGTCCTTCCCTTACTCGGGTCTCTTATCCATCCTCTACTCGGGTCTCTTATCCGTCTTCCACTCGGGTCTCTTGTCCGTCCTCTCTCTTCAGAGCCATGCTCTGGTTTAAATGTACATTCTCTTTTGGACACGCCCCTTCCTAGGGCTGGGTGTGCCCAATCAGAACTGCAGGGCTCCTCCCCTGGACTGGTCTCCCTACTCAGCTCTGAGGAATAGAGTCTCTCTTTTTTCCTTGCCCTGTCATTTTGGTATAAATCCTGCTGACCCTCAGGATTTTCTACTATCTCCATAGGCTCAGGAGGGCGCTGTTCACCACAGTTATCATTTCCACCTGTCTGATGCCAGACAAGGAACTGTGGTGCAAAGCTAAAGGACTTCTGGACAGTGGTCACCACACCCAGTGAGCAGTGGGTAACAGGTTATTGCTCAATTTAGTTTGTCATCCCCCAAAAAAGAAAGTTGGTTCTGAATCATACTGGATGTGAAAGAGATGAACCGAGCGCTGCCTATTCTACATCTTCACATGGAGATACCGTAGTCAATAACTTCTGTTGAGAGTTCTTGATGGCAGTAGACCTCAAAAAAGCTTCCTTCATACAGAACCAGTGGGTACGTTCTTGCGGCTCCACTGTCTAACTTCTTCAGTGCCTCTTTGGAGTGGTGCCAAAGGACTGGAGAAAGACACATGTGGTCTCTTTACACCAAAGGGGACGTAAGGATGACATTGAGAATTACAGGCCAGTTAGTCTAATCTCTGTGGATAGTAAATATTGGAAAGGCTACTAATGATGTAACTTTGCTAAGATGGGCCAATATCTCAGGGAGTTATTAGCAGGATGGGAAAAGCTGGGGGATGTAGAAAAACAGGGGGCAAAACTGAAAAGGGATATTTTAAGGGCAACCAACCTTTCAGTTAAAATGATAAATAAAGGGAAAAGGAAAAGGAGACCACTATGGTTTTCTAAAGCAGTAGCTGAAAATGTGAAGAAAAAAGAGGGAGGCCCTCATAAAATACAAGAAATCACAGAGAGAAGAAGACAGACATCTGTATTTGAAAAACTGAGAATAGCTAGCAAAATAGTCAGGAAAGCAAAGATTCAAAAAGAGGAGGAAATAGCCAATACATTAAAATGGGGAGATAAGACATTTTTCAGATATGTTAGTGAGAAGAGGAAGGGCAAAACTGGTATTGTCAGACTCACGGGTGAAGGGGAGGAATATGTAGAAGCTGATGAGGATAAAGCGGAATTGCTTAATAAATATTTCTGTTCTGTGTTCACAGATGAAGAACTAGGAGCAGGACCTCAGAAAACACTGACAAACAGGAACAGAAGTGAGGGACATCTTGAAACTTTTTCAGAAGACTGTGTTTGTGAGAAACTAGCTAAACTAAAGTAGACAAAGTGATGGGACCGAATGGGATACACCTGAGAATACTGAGGGAACTAGGGGATGTTCTAGCAGCTAAACTGAGTGACCCTTTCAATGCTTCGTTGGAGTCTGGTGTGGTGCCAAAGGACTGGAGAGAGGATCATGTGGTCCCTTTACACAAAAGCGGAAGTAAGGATGAGGTAGAAAACTGCAGGCTGGTTAGTATGACTTTGGTAGTGAGTAAATTATTGGAAGCGCTCAGCATCACTGATGCACACAAGCCCTCACAGCATGACAAGCTGCAACCCAAGTGAGGTTTGAATAGTTTAACAGGTATGAACAGTTTATCAAGCTTGTCATGTCTAGTACAATGGGAAAGATTACTGTATCATTCTGCCACACTTTCTTGGTCTCTGACTGCACTTCCTGGTACTTCAGGATCTTCTTACTCTCCACGCAGTTCAGAGAATAATGATTTGGAACAGACACCTCTATTATCAATATTGTTTATATATTATTCAAGACTACCAGAATGTCAGTTTATTCTCCCCAGTGTGAGTTCCATGATGCCTCACTAGTCTTCATTTTGTGCACAAATATCTCCCACACTCCATTGTGGGTTTTACGATGCATCACTAGCTCTGAGTTCCAGTGGAAACATATCCCACATTCAATACAACTATATGGTTTCTCCCCTATCTGGGTTCTATGATACAGCACTAATTGTGATTTTTGTGACAAAATATTTCCCACAATCAGTACAACAAAAACGTTTCTCCCTGATGTGGATTCTATGATGCCGCACTAGATGTGTTTTCATAAGGAAACATTTTCCACAATCAGTTCAAGGAAAGGTTTCTCCCCTCGTGTGGGTTCTAAAATGTTGCACTAGATGTGATTTTGTGAAGAAACATTTCCCACAATCAGTACAACTAAAAGGTTTTTCCCCTGTGTGGGTTCTATGATGCAGCACTAGTTGTGCTTTTTTGACAAAACATTTCCCACAATCAGTACAACTAAAAGGTTTTTCACCTGTGTGGGTTCTATGATGCAGCACTAGTTGTGCTTTCGTGCGGAAACATTTCCCACAGTCAGTACAACTAAAAGGTTTCTCCCCCGTGTGGGTTCTATGATGCAGCACTAGTTGTGCTTTCGTGAGGAAACATTTCCCACAGTCAGTACAACAAAAAGGTTTCTCCCCCGTGTGGGTTCTATGATGCCGTAAAAGATATGCTTTCGTGAGGAAACATTTCCCACAGTCAGTACAACTAAAAGGTTTTTCCCCCGTGTGGGTTCTATGATGCCGTACTAGATATGTTTTCGTGAGGAAACATTTCCCACAATCGGTACAACTAAAAGGTTTCTCCCCCGTGTGGGTTCTATGATGCTTCTGTAGATCTGAGTTTGTGACGAAACATTTCCCACACTCAGTACAACTAAAAGGTTTCTCGCCTGTGTGTGTTCTATGATGCAGCACTAGTTGTGCTTTCCTAATAAAACATTTCCCACATTCAGTACAACTAAAAGGTTTCTCCCCTGAGTGGGTTCTATAATGCCGCACTAGATGTGCTTTCGTGATGAAACATTTCCCACAATCAGTACAACTAAAAGGTTTCTCACCTGTGTGTGTTCTATGATGCTGCACTAGTTTTGCTTTTGTGAAGAAATGTTTCCCACATTCAGTACAACTAAAGGGTTTCTCCCCCATGTGTGTTCTATAATGCCGCACTAGATATGCTTTCGTGAGGAAACATTTCCCACAATCGGTACAACTAAAAGGTTTCTCACCTGTGTGTGTTCTATGATGTAGCACTAGTTGTACTTTCGTGAGGAAACCTTTCCCACAGTCAGTACAACTAAAGGTTTTTTCCCCCGTGTGGGTTCTATGATGCCGTAGTAGATGTGCTTTCGTGAGGAAACATTTCCCACAATCAGTACAACTAAAAGGTTTTTCCCCTGTGTGGGTTCTGTGATGCAGCAATAGTTGTGCTTTCCTGAGGAAACATTTCCCACAGTCAGTACAACTAAAAGGTTTTTCGCCTGTGTGGGTTCTGTGATGCAGCACTAGTTCTGCTTTCGTGAGGAAACATTTCCCACAGTCAGTACAACTAAAGGTTTTCTCCCCCGTGTGGGTTCTATGATGCTGTACTAGATATGATTTCGTGAGGAAACATTTGCCACAGTCAGTACAACTAAAAGGCTTTTCCCCCGTGTGGGTTCTGTGATGCAGCACTAGTTGTGCTTTCCTGAGGAAACATTTCCCACAGTCAGTACAACTAAAAGGTTTCTCCCCTGTGTGGGTTCTATGATGCTGCATTAGATGTGCTTTTGTGATGAAACATTTTGCACATTCAGTACAACTAAAAGGTTTCTCCCCCGTGTGGGTTCTATGATGCTTCTGTAGAACTGAGTTTGTGATGAAACATTTCCCACAATCAGTACAACTAAAAGGTTTCTCCCCCGTGTGGGTTCTATGATGCTTCTGTAGATCTGAGTTTGTGATGAAACATTTCCCACATTCAGTACAACTAAAAGGTTTCTCCCCTGTGTGGGTTCTATGATGCCACACTAGATGTGCTTTTGTGATGAAACATTTCCCACAATCAGTACAACTAAAAGGTTTCTCACCTGTGTGTGTTCTATGATGCAGCACTAGCTGTGCTTTTGTGAGAAAACATTTCCCACAATCGGTACAACTAAAAGGTTTCTCCCCCGTGTGGGTTCTATGATGCCGTACTAGATATGCTTTCGTGAGGAAACATTTCCCACACTCAGTACAACTCAAATGTTTCTCGCCTGTGTGTGTACCATGATGCAGCACTAGTTTTGCTTTTGTGAAGAAACGTTTCCCACATTCAGTACAACTAAAAGGTTTCTCACCGGTGTGTGTTCTATGATGCAGCACTAGTTTTGCTTTTGTGAAGAAACGTTTCCCACATTCAGTACAACTAAAAGGTTTCTCGCCTGTGTGTGTTCTATGATGCAGCACTAGTTTTGCTTTTGTGAAGAAACATTTCCCGCATTCAGTACAACTAAAAGGTTTCTCGCCGGTGTGTGTTCTGTAATGCAGCACTAGTTTTGCTTTTGTGAAGAAACGTTTCCCACATTCAGTACAACTAAAAGGTTTCTCGCCGGTGTGTGTTCTATGATGCAGCACTAATTTTGCTTTTGTGAAGAAACGTTTCCCACATTCAGTACAACTAAAAGGTTTCTCGCCTGTGTGTGTTCTATGATGCAGCACTAGTTTTGCTTTTGTGAAGAAACGTTTCCCACATTCAGTACAACTAAAAGGTTTCTCCCCTGTGTGGGTTCTATAATGCCGCACTAGATGTGCTTTCGTGATGAAACATTTCCCACAATCAATACAACTAAAAGGTTTCTCCCCCGTGTGGGTTCTATGATGCTTCTGTAGATCTGAGTTTGTGAGGAAACATTTCCCACAGTCAGTACAACTAAAAGGTTTCTCCCCTGTGTGGGTTCTATGATGCCGCATTAGATGTGCTTTTGTGATGAAACATTTCCCACAATCAATACAACTAAAAGGTTTCTCCCCCGTATGGGTTCTATGATGCTTCTGTAGAGCTGAGTTTGTGAGGAAACATTTCCCACAGTCAGTACAACTAAAAGGTTTCTCCCCTGTGTGGGTTCTATGATGCAGCACTAGTTGTGCTTTCGTGTGGAAACATTTCCCACATTCAGTACAGCAAGATGGTCTCTCCCCTGTGTGGGTTCTGTCATGAATCACAAGTTGTGAGTTTCTGAGGAAAGATTTCTCACATTCAGTACAGTGAAATCTTTTCTCAGCCCTATGGATTTTCTGATTCATTGTTACGGAATTCTTAAGAGCAAAATGTCTTCCACATTCAGGGCTTTTAAAAGTTGTAGAAGGCCTCTCTGTTGGGGTAGTGCTCTCTGCTGTGTGGGTTTCCAGGTGGCTTCTTATGCATTCACTATGATTCAAACCACTCTCACACTCAGTACATGGAAAATGTCTCTCTTGCGTGTCAGAGTTTAGGTGGAGTGCTGGGTTCAACTCGTGTGTAAAAGAGTTTCCCCATTCTTCTCTCTTCTCCCTTCTCTTTTTTTCCTCTGTGACCCCGTCACCTGCTGGACATAAAAAGAAGACACTAATCACATGTTGGGACCACAGAGGTATTTCTGGGTCTCCTGATACCACAATCCCTGCTCTAAGATTATCCCACATTTCTGACCAATCAGCTGTGAGGAAGAAAGTTAATCTCTTTCATTATTTCATTTGATTTCATGATCTCTTGATGTCCCACCTTTTATACAAAAGAGCAAAGCAATTTGCATTAAAATTAAATAATTACAAATTACTGGCTAATGTTCAAGGTACCTTCTATATGTAAACAGAGAAATATGACAGCAAATAAAGACCATACGGCCTCTCCCTTCTGCTCTTCCATAGCATCTTTGACTCTGCTCTCTCTTTCTCTGCAGCATGGCTAAAACCTGTCGCTTCTTTCTCTATACAACATCAGAAACATTTGTCCCCCCTTCCTTTCTACACAAACTACTGAGACCCTCATCCACTACTACTGAACATTTGTATAGCGCTACAAGACATACGCAGTGCTGCACAGACACATATATAAAAGACAGTCCCTGCTCATCAGAGCTTAAAATCTAGTCAAGACAGATAACACAGTAACTGTATACACGTGATACAGCTAGGGGGGGAATGGTAAGGAAACACAAAGGAGATCAGGTAACTCAACCTACAAAAGTGGCATTGAAGAGGTGAGTTTTGAGCCTCAGTTTGAGAAGGGCCAGTGATGGCATCTTACATAAAAACTCAGGTAGTTTATCCCAGGCAAAAGGAGTGAAGTCTGGAGTTAGCAATTGAAGAGAAGGGCACAGATAGAAGAGGTGTGCAAGAAGAGCGGAGTTCCTGAGGGGGGGGGAGGGTGGTTGTAGGGAGAGAAAAAGAGAGGAGAGGTAGTGAGGAGCTGCAGAGTGAATGCACTTAGGTCAGCAGGAGTAGTAGTTTGGCAGTGAAGTGACTTGAGAAGAGGGGTAATATGAGCATGACGAGACTGGCGGAAGATTAGCCACGCAGCAGAGTGTTGAAGAGATTGAAGGGGAGAGAGATGATTCGGAGGGAGACCAGCAAGGAGCAGGTTACAGTACTCTAGATGGCAGATGACAAGTGTTTTATTATCCTAAGACTGAGAAAAGAGATAGGGGAGACGAGGGTTAAGGAGGGAAAATATGAAACAATTTCAAGTGGCGATGAGACATCCAAGCAGCAATGTCAGAAAGGCAGGCAGAGATCCGGGCCTGGATTGCCGGAGAGAATTCAGCTGTAGAGAGTAGATCTTGGAGTCATAAGTGTAAAGATGGTACTGAAAGACTTGGGAAGAGATGAGTGCACCAAGGGAATGGGTATAGAGAGAGAAAAGGAGTGTGTCCAAAACAGATTCTTGGGGTAGAGCAACTGAGAGCGGGATAGCAGCAGAGGAGGATCCACCAGAACAAACAATGAAAGAGCGAATGGAGAGATAAGAAGAGAACCAGTACAGTACAGAGCTCTTAAAACCAAGCAAGGACAAGGTATCAAGGAGAAGCAGTAGTATACTTTGGAGGAAAGATGTGAGAAAGGAGATATGGCAGAGATGTTTAAATATCTCTGTGGTATAAATGCTCAGGAGGAGAGCCTCTTTCAATTGAAAGCAAGCTCTGCAATGAGGGGACAATTTATTTTATTTATTTATTCAACAAGTTTTTTATACCGCCTTCTCATACAATCAAAGCTGTTTATGTTAAATAAACCTTACAGAGAACTCAATGTGTTAACTTAGGAAGGGGTGATATGCAAGGTTTGCAAAGAGGCAAAACATATACATTGCAACATATGTACAAGAGTTAGATATTGTTTTAGGCATGTGAGATAAGGGGGAACAACTAGGTATTGTCTCCGAAGTGATTGGTGAAAAGGAAGGTTTTGAGATGTTTTCTGAAGTCCTTTAAGTCCATTGTTATCCTTACCTTCTCTAGAAGGGAATTCCAGATGGCGAGTGCCGCTAATGAAAGAGTCCTCTTTATTGGTGTAAGAACTAGGAGTTGAAATGGTGTCTCGGGTGCTCTGTCTCTTAGGTCTGCTGTTTAGTTTTGTGCATATCAGTTCCTGTAGAATTCCGGCTGATGTGGTGTTTCTTATCTTGAAGATAGTCAAGGCAGTTTTGTATCTGGCACATGAGGTAATTGGTAGCCAGTGAAGCTGATATAAGAGCGGTGTTTGGCAGATTCTGTGATGATGTTGGCTGCCTTGTTCTGGGCTAGTTGCAAGGGATGAGTAGTTTCAGTTGGAAGACCTTGAAAAAGGGAGTTACAATAGTCCAGCATGGGGATTATAACTGCTTGACAGACCGTGCAGAAGTGAGCCAGACTGAGGAGGGGTTTTAGTCTTTGGATAATAGTGAGCTTTTGGAATGCGTTCCTGGAAGTTCTGTTGATGTGGGCTTGTAAGTTTAGAAAGTGATCAAGGGTGATACCAAGGTAGCATACTTCCTCTTTTACTGGGATTAGAGTGTCCGTGATGGAGACTGATGGGGGGTAAAGGAAGAGTCCCATGTTATGAATAGCACCTCAGATTTTTTGAAGTTGACTTGGAGGTTGTTGGAAGCCAGACAGTTGCTCATCTCCTGCAGGCATTTAGTGATAGCCGTATAGTCTGGCATGTTGAGATGGATAGGGGAATAGACCATGTCATCTGCATAAATGGCATAGTTAATTTTGTGCTGCTTGAAAATGCTGCAAACTGGTTGTAAGTTGGAGGGCAGGCAGGAGAGTGGAGGTGTTTGAACCAACTTTGACCTTTTGTTGTCTGTCAGTGAGATAGGATTGGAACCAGTTGAATGTTGTGCTGTGAAGTCCAAATTATTTATTTATTTAAAGTCTTTTCTATCCCCTTTTCAAATTCAGCTCGGTTTACAGGAAACAACAACTTTGTCCAGTCATGGAGGCCCGCACTGGACTTACAGAGAACAGGGTTGGTAAACTTGGGTTGAACTGGGTAAACTATATACAGGTTCTAGACTAGGTATTTACATTCTTGGTTACTATAAACAATCTTAGTTACTATGTGCATGGTCCTATTCAGATTCTGGTGGAGCTAACTTGTTGTGCCAGTGTCATGTATAGTGGGTTGCGTGGGGTTGTTGTTTAGTTGACTGGGGACGAGTGGTTGTTGTGTGGTGCCATAGTGTTGCATGAAGAGGTGATGTTTCAGGGCCTTTTGAAAGCTGTGAGGTCTGTAATGGACCGGATGTTAGGTGGGAGTGCATTCCAGTACGAGGGGGCGTAGAACTCGAAAGCTCTCTTTTTTGTTGACTGCGAGCATTTTGTGATCTTGCTGGGAATATTCAGGGTGTTTACTGTGACTGATCTTCTTGCTCTGTTTCTGGGAGTGGGGGTGATGAGGTCAGTAATGGAGGCGGAGGTGATTCTATTGATGGCTTTGAATGTCATCAGCAGGGTCTTAAAGGTGATTCTACACTGACTGGCAGCCAGTGAAGGTGCTTCAGGATTGGTGTTATGTGGTCTCTCCTGGATGCACCGTGTAGAATTCTGGCTGCGGCATTCATGGCTAGTTGTCGTGGGATCAGCAAGTTTTTTGGTAGTCCCTGTAGGATGATATTGGCATAATCGAAATGGGGAATGATTAGTGCCTGGTTGACTGTACTGATTTGATCCGGGTCTATCAGGGGTCATAGGTGGCGGATTGTGCGAATATTTTGATTTAATGCCTTGACGGTGTTATTTATATGGGATTTCATGTTCAGTTGTTGATCGAGTGTTATCCCTAGGTAACGGATGGTTGGCTTGCTTTGAAGTTCGGCGTCTCTTACTTTTAGTACTGCCAATGTTAGTTGGTTTAAGAAGATGCTGTGTGATTCAATGTCGAAGGCCAAGGAGATGTCAACAAAGACGATAAGGAATCCAGTTTTTATGTTGTTGATTCCTCTTAGGAATATGTTGAACAGATGTATGAGGAGAGTCTCAACACTATGATTAGGATGAACTTCATTTTGGTGTGGTTCCAGAGAAGCATACAGGTCAATATGGTCTTGCAGTTGTCTCTGCAACACATTTTCAATTATTTTGGATAGAAAGGGCAGGCTGGGAATAGTGGAAAGTTGCAGGATCAGAGCTGTTGTTGAGTTGTATTTTTGGATGTTTGAGAGTAGGGGGCATGTATCCTTGAGAGAGAGATGAGCTTATGGTGTTTTGGATACAGTTGGCAACTTTGTCCTTGACTGATTTGATCCACATGACTGGGCAGGGGTCAGAGCGCACTGTACTGGTTTTTAAGGCAGTGATGGTGTGGAATATTTGCTCCGTAGTTCAGTATCATTTGTGTTTGATGTTGGTTTCTGCAGTTGAGGTGTTGGATGTGTTTGGTATTGAAGTTCTTAAGGGTGGTTTGTTCTTGTTGATGAGGATCTGCAAAGATCTGGGGATGGATAGTGTCTTCTTTGTGGGATGGATTCTTCGTGAGTGTGCAGACAATTTCAAATTGTCGAGGCTTGTTGATGACTTTTAAGATAAGGTTGGTGTGGTATTCTCGATTGTGCTTGTTGATCAGATCATTGTAGTCTCTTTGCATTTTCTGGTATTGAAGAAGGGTGGCTTGTGACCAGTCATGTTTCCATTTATGCTCTAACTGGCAAAGTTTTTGTTTCTTTTCTGATATTGCGTCAGAATACCACAGGGCAGATTTGGATCTTTCTTCTCTATTTCCAAGATTTGGGTGCTAAGGAGACTTCACTGATGCATTGATGGTGCAGTTCCAAGTTTTAATTGCCTCTTCTGGATCTGCAAAGTCCTGGCAGAGGCTGGTCTTGGTTATATCCTTTAAATCTTCTTTCAGAGTTGGGTATTCTCTGTGATTTTCCTTGTTGAGGGTGGTGAACCTTGAAATGTAGAGCATGGTAATCTGACCAGGATATTGGTAGGGCAAGAGGGGTTGTTATGCTGTCCTGTGAGTGAAGGTTCTTTGGGACAAAGATGAGGTCCAGAGTAGAGCCTGAGCAGTGACAGGAACCCTTGAGGATTTGGCAGGTTAAGTGATTCCATTGCCTTGTGAAAGTAGCTTCTTCTCTGCTAGGTGCGTAGCTCAGATTTAGGTTGCCTAGTAGTATAAGCAGCTTATGAGGAGAGCTGGCCAAACATATGGCTTTGAGGATGTCAGATGTCTCATCAGCGGAGCGTTTGGGGCTCTGTAAGTAGACAAATGGCTAGGTCTGTTTTCTATCGTGATTAAGCCACAGTGTTTGTGGCTTAGAGATTGGGATATTTTAAATTTAAATTTAAGGTCCATTCGCACCACTCTTGTGGATGCATGGACGTTTGAAGGCAGTAAGGGATCGAGGAGTGATCTCAGATAGAATGACCTGGTCAGTGCTTTTTAGCCAGGATTTGGTGATGCAGAGGATGTCAGTCTGGGTGATATTGAATATAGTCTATGATGGTGTTTCTTGTTTCAGACGGAGCTAGCATTGATTAGCCCAATGTTAATTGGAGTGATTAGCGTGTGTAGGGTGTGGTAGCCAGTTGTGTGAGTGTTGGTTTGAATTCTTATTAATCTGTGGGTTTGTCTGTAGGCATGCTTATGGGGATTCATCCATATGTGTGGGTGGCAATGTATGTGTAGTAGGGGAGGTTGTAGGGCTGTTGTGGGTATGTTTATGGTATAGGTAGCTGTTGATGAGTGGCAGAGTAGGATCCAGATGAGAAGAAGGGCATACAATACTTGGTTGACTGGCAACATTGGATTCCGTGGCATTATAGCAGTTTTATGTTTTTTGGTAGAATCATAGGAGGGTAGGGGTGGGGCTCTTTCAGCAGTGAGTTCCATTTCTGACAAGTGGTACTTACAGTTTGTTGTTTTCTTGCTGAAAGTGTGTCCTGATACAATCCGAAGTGTCTAGGAGATGTGTGGGGTGAGAGTTTTCTGCTTGTGATAGGGGTGAGGTCAGCAGCGAGGTCTTCGAGGTTGTTGAGGTTTTTTGAGGTTGTTGGGCTTAGTGTTGGCAGTTTTTTGTTTGGGTTGAGCTGCTTTTTGCGTATCTGCCTGCTTTCCCCGCCTAAGGGCCTAAGGTGCAGCTGCAGCTGAAGGCATTTCTTTTCTAAGTTGCTGTGGTGGGCCCTGATTGGCCTTTAGATGGAGAGTGGAGGGGTTTTCAGCCTCCCACTCTCTTTTCTGATACCGATTTGGGCTCTGTGTCTGAGGGTGCAGTCTTGCAGCGCCTGATGGATGAGGGTGAAAGGGGATAGATTCAGGAGTAATATGCGGAAATATTTCTTTATGGAAAGAGTGGTAGATGCATGGAATAGTCTCCCAGTGGAAGTAGTAGACATGAGGACAGTATCTGAATTCAAGAAAGCAGGGGACAAACATAAATGTGCTGCTGAGAAATATACATGAAGACAACAGGAAGCAATGTAGAAGAGAGACTGATTGAAGATATGATGGACTATATTATTTTTTAAGTACTGTACAAGGATATTCCTGAAGGGATGAAGTTAGAAGAACCATCTATATATCTATTGGGGAAGGTAGGCCAATCCTTGTGGGAGCCTTGAACCCAGTACCCCAGGTTTCACCTGGACTCATCTCCCACTCAGCTCTGTAGGTTCTGTATCTAGAGCTGAATTATATATTGATGATTTATAAAATACTGCTTATTGTACCTGGTGGGTACTGGGTGTTAATATGGCTGAAAATTGCTATGTGAGCACAAGTAGTATAATGGGTACACTACTTGTCAAACTGATTGACAGGTGAGATAAGGGTGGCGGGAGCCAATCAGCGTTCACTTCCGGTCTATGTCCCGCCTTAGACCACGCCCCCTCCCATAGAAGTGAATGAGTTAGCCCCGCCCACAAAATGTTGACAGGTACCAATCAGCGCCCACTTCCGGTGTATGTCCCGCCTTAGGCCATGCCCCCTCCCACAGAAGTGAATGGTAAGTTAGCCCCGCCCAGCCCTGCCCACTCCCACCCCAAAATGTTGACAGGTACCATTCAGCGCCCACTTCCGGTGTATGTCCCGCCTTAGGCCACGCCCCTCCCATAGAAGTGATTGGTGAGTTAGCCCCGCCCAGTCCCGCCCCCAGGCGTGGCCACCGCCCCCCACTTGACACACCCCTGCCCCCGCCCCAAGGATGACATCATCCAATCAGCGTACACTTCCGGGGGGGTGTCACACCCACGCCACGCCCCACAATATGGCATTAGCCAATCAGCACCCACTTCCGGGTTTGTGCTACGCCCACAGCCTCCCACCCTCCTCCACGCCCCCATGCTACATCATCGGAAATGACATCACCGGAAACAGGGCATCATCAGAAGAGGGACTGTCCCTTTTTTGCTGACATCAGCGGAAACAGTATGGCTGACACCGGAAATGACAGTATGGCTGACTCCGGAAATGTGTTTTTGCTTCTACTTAATACTGAAAAACAAAAATGCTTTTCTCTCTGTCTCTCTCCCACACAGACTCAGTTGTTTCTTTCTCACACAAAAACTGATTCCTAGCACAGAGAGACAGGCAAGCTAGAATCTTTTTTCTTTCCAAAATGCAATTATTTTATTTTATTATTTAGCAAGCATTTGTAGCCCGCTCCTTCCAGCGATCAGAAGCGGGTAGGATTACTATTGTGAAACTACCGAATCAAGGCAGGTACAAATTTTGTTTACATACAGATTGTCAGAAAAGCACATCATACAGAGTTAACACTTCTTAGCTATGGGGGAGTTCATTTACATATATACATAAATACATATATACAGGATAAGCTTTTTGGCCACAGTGGTCAGGGGCTGCTCCATCTGTGGATTTAGTTCAGGTTGAAATGAGATTGGAAAATGTGCGTTTTGAGTTTCTTTCTGAAGTCTAGAAGGTCATTGCTAGCTCGTAGTTCTGGTGGGAGTTGGTTCCACAGTGTTGGTGCCACATATGAGAAAGCCCTGTGGCTGGTGTTAGCTTTGGCAGATCTTATATCTGTTGGAGTGTGAAGGATGTTGGAATTGTGGGTTCTTCTGTTTCGGGTAGGAGGTTGCGATCTTACTAGGTTGTTGAGGAAGGAAGGTGCTAAGTTGTGGATGAGTTTGAAGGTGGTTGTTAGTATTTTATATTTTGTTCGAGCTGTTATGGGTAGCCAGTGTAATTGAATTAGCACTGGTGTGATGTGGTCACTTAGATTTTTCTTCATTATGACCCTGGCAGCTACATTTTGTGCCATTTGTAATATGTTTAGGGTTTTTTTTAGGTAAACCTTGTAGGATGGCGTTGCAGTAGTCAAAATGTGGCATGATGAGTGCTTGGGCCACTGTTCTGAAGTCTTGGGGATCAATAATATTCCGAATGGGTTGGAGCACTCTAAGCTTGTGGAAAACTGCTCTGTTGGTCTTTCGGAGGTGTTTTTCCATCTTTAGGTCACAGTCAAATGTGACTCCTAGATACTTTATTTCTTTTTTTGTTTGGTAAGTGTTGTTACATAGTGTTATTGATGTGGGTGGGTCAAAATTCGGTTCTTTGGAGATATACATTACTTCAGTTTTTTTGTGATTAATTGACATACTACTTTGTTGCAACCAGTCTTGCATCTCTCTGATACATGTCTCTAGTGGGTTGTAGTCTGGGTTTTTAGTGTCTAGTTGTGAGTATAGCATGATATCATCGGCATAGATGTGGTAATTAATTTCGTGTCGTGAGAAAATTTTGCATAGTGGCTGCATATATATGTTAAACAGAAGTGCTGAGAGAGCAGAGCCTTGGGGGATTCCCTGCGTTTGGGAGAAAGATTCTGCTTTTTCTCCGTTGAATTGAACCTGTTGTGTTCGATTTGAGATGTAGGATGAGAACCATTTAGTGGTGTTCCTGTTATTCCTATTGATTTTATCCTATTTATGAGGGTCCCATTAGCACATCTTTGTTAGAGGGATCACCCTCTCACCCTCAACCATGCCCCTGCCTACATCATCGGAAATGGACTGTCCCTTTGTGCTGACATCAGCGGGGAGCAGTGTGACTGACTCCGGAAATGTGTTTTTGCTTCTGGTTAATGTTTACACCTGCAAAAAAAAGCAGGAACCCTGGAAAAATAAAATGCTTTTCTCTCTCCCTACTGCACCAGTTCTTATTTCTCACAAAAAGATTCACGGCACAGAGAGACACAATTTTCTTTACAAATGCAATTACAAATGCAATTGTTAGAGAAACTAGTGCGGTCCATGTGATAGAATTTTACTTTTAAGACCTCACTGTTAGAAGTATTCTGACAGACCTGTAGAGTTCAGACTGAAATACAGAGAGACCTGAGTTCAAATCCCCCTAATACAGCTATTTTTTTTGAGAGAGCCGAGTTCAAATCCAAATACAGCTATTTTTTAGTGGCTTTGAAAAAACCAATACAGAGAGACAAGCCCGGACATGTCTCTCTAGGGTGTGGTAACACGTGATTGGTTGAAACAAGAGGTCTGTTCTGAGCATGCTCCTGCTGTAAGGGGAACATTTTTAACACAGAGTTTCAGAAAGGAAAAAATGGCTCTTTTTGGAACACCAAGCAGAATTTCCAGCAGGGCACACAACATTAATTACTTCCTTAAGGATCATGATGCTGTTGCAGAGGGGTATCCACCGATTGAAAATCCATTTGAACTACAGGAGAGTCTGGCAGATCCTGAGCAAGAAATAGCAGCTTTTGTGGATTATCCAGATGCCCAAATATTTTTCAACTCTCAAGAACCCTACGATTCTGGCACAGAACTTGGCTTAACATCTGACAACACAATGGACCCGGAGGATATAGAATTATATCACGCCACTGTAGATGCAGAAACAAACTGTTTATTGGAAGACCTAGGATCAGCAGAGGTAAGAGAAGTTTTTTTTTTTAGAAAAGTGTTATAGAAGAAACAGCAGTTCACACTGACATTATTTTGGTTTTTTTTTGTAGGGAAGTGACGAATCTCTGCTCCTACAGGGGCACATACAGGCTGCCAATCTACGCTGTTTGTGCTTTCTCTGTACATATCAAAGGGAGGCATTTGATGTCATAGCCAGTCAAAGGGACTACACAAAACCTGATGAAATAAACACATTTAAATCTGTTATACAAACAACGGTGGCCTGTATTATCAAGAAATGCTGGCAGGGCGTTATGCATAGAGACTGTGCAGCGTGTGTAATACATGCTCCAGGCCAAAGACACCATGACTGTTTAAAGTGGGAACGCAATGAAATACATCAGAAAATCCATAAAGCTTGTAACAGGTTGTGTCTAGGACCTATTTTAAATGTTGCCATGATTGCGGGTCATAAAATGAAAGCAACTGTCCTAGTTTATGAAAATTTGAATTTTTTGTTTGAACTCGTCAGAGATTTTAACAACAGTAGAAATCCAGGACAACTGCTCAATATTTTGCTTAATTCTGTGGCAGACAGCGAAATAGAAATAGTGGAAGGCTTAATCTGTGACAGAGATTATTTAGATTTATTATTTATTTATTTACAAAAACACCAAGTTTCTGTAAAAACTGACTTTTATGAAAATGTATGTATTTCCAGAATGGGCTATTAAGTGGCTTGAACCACAAGGAGCACCTGTGGGACTAGAAACCCCAGTCCTTCCGGCCATGTATGAACCACCTTTGAAGTATTATCGTTCTTTAAAAACACCAAGTTCTGTAATTGACTTTTATGAAAATGTATTTCCAGAATCTATTAGTTGAACATACAGATGAACAAAAATTATATGTATACCTTTTATTTTTTTAAAACTTGTAATGCTCAAATGAATTTCACAAGATGAAAACATTTTATTTGAAATAAAATATTTTGAACCTATGTGTGGTGTGTTTTAGGAATGATTAGTTAATTAAACCTACAATGGTTTGTCTGGAAAAAAAATGGGGCCTCCAGGTGTGTCCTAAACAATAGGCCATAAGATAAGAATGTGCAGAACTGTCGTATAACTAAAATCCACTTAAGACGTCTGGGAAATGGGTGGGAATGTGTATTAGCCACATACACAGATATATAGCATCTATTACACTGTACTGTCTGCGAAAAAAAAGGCATTGTGAATTAGCCAGGTCGTATGATAAGCTTATGAGATCCAGTACATTTCAGCAGCCAGAAAAGATCACACAGTCTCTATAGCTTGTATCATCTGCAACTTTTTCTTCAGACATGGTGAGTAGATATGAGTCTTACTTTTTTAAAAATATTGTTGGCTATGTAATGTTTCTGTCTCTTATGATTGTCTTTAAAAAATAGGAGCAGAAAAAGGGGGTTACAAATAAACTTTCTCTTACAAAAAGAAGGCGGCAAAGAAATTTAAAAGGTATGTCCTGTGGTGTTTTAATTTTCCAACAGCTATGCTCTTTATAATGTGTTTCAGAGGACAGCCTCAACCTGTAATCTTTTTTATTTTAGACCAAGAAGATGCTACAAAACAAGATGGCCAGTCTAACCAACAGACGGTACCTTACAGAAAGCCAAAAGACAAGCAGAATCGTGAGTATTCCAGTTTTATCCAGCACCTAGATTTTAAGGTCTCTGTAAAAGTATTAGCCCCTACGTTTTCTTTTTCAGACCGAGAAAATGTTAGAAAATCAGCGGCTATGGGAGAGAAGTCTAACAGAAAAAGATCACACAGCGATAGTTTTTCTGACGGTGAATCTACACACCGGTACAGAAGAGCAAACAGCTCCATACCGAAAACCAAAAGATAAGCAGAATAGTGAGTATTCCGGTTTTATCCAGCACATAGATTTTAAGGTCGCTGTAAAAGAAAAAAAGTATTAGCCCCTACGTTTTCTTTTTCAGACCGAGAAAATGTTAGAAAATCAGCGGCTGTGGGAGAGAAGTCTAACAGGAAAAGATCACGCAGCGATAGTTTTTCTGACGGTGAATCTACACACGCCGGTACAGAATACGGAGGGCGTGGTGAAAGCCGTGATCACAGTGTTTCAGAGGACAGCGCAAATAATCATGCATTAGGCCTCGCTGAAGAATCAGAACCAGTTAGCTATGTTCAGTTTGTGAAAAGGTGGGATCGTAAATTGGACAAGTTTAATGGTGTAATTTATTCAGAGGAATTTCGGTTTATTAATTTAGACAGGATAACATCATTATCTGAGGCTCAATTCGCCATTCGGCAAGGTATTCAACATATTCTGGATGAGGTTAGCAGCAGGGTTTCACCCGGTGATTATGTACAGGTGCATCTACACTCATCTCTTTTCCACAATTCCTTGTATTCTGGTAAGTTAAACCCCGAAGCATTAGACGCTGACGATTTCTTAAATCAGATCGCTAAACTCCTTCAGAGTCACAGAGAAATCCAGGTTTGTGATATATTCCGTGTTGTTGTACTTGTCATAAGAAATCGGGGTGGGGGTGCTCGTAGGGTCTTAAAGACTATACCGTTTAGCCATATTATTCATAAGAAAAGGATGTATTTGATAGACTTGAACAACACTGATAATAGCCTGTGTTTTGCAGGTAGCCTCACAGCCCTCATGTCACAGGTAAAAATGACAGATGTCGAATTGTTAGAAGGTGCTAAAAAACTACATAATGAATTGGGGTGGCCGGTACAGAGAAAAGTTATGCTCGATGATGTAGCAATATTTGAATGTAGCATTTAAAGATAAACATACGCGACTGTGCTGTACACAAATTCATGGGTTTGTTTTAAGGACATCAGGACAGACCTGTGGTTCCCGAAGACTGTGTTCTTGTTGCCTACACGATGACCATTTCTATGGTTTATAACACGCTGTCAAAAAATTCTATGGGGGGAGTGCAACTTCTGTAGTTACCTGTCAGACACCGTACAGTCACGATCATAATTGCACATTATGGTGCCGTTCTTTGTTTGACACTAACGTGTGCGAAAGAAGGTTGGTGGATAACAGAGATGCCATAATTGCATAACCTCTTTTGTCGTGCTAAAGAGTGTTTAGATAGACACGCGGAATCTGGCTCTGAAAAAAGGGGACAGTGGCGTGTTTATATAAGATAGCTGTGCCAGAAATGTGAGTCTTATGTGGACAAGAAACATAAGTGCAAAGGCAGTCATTTGTAAAACTATGTGCGCGAGCCCCTAACCGGGGTTGGCGGTTTCAAGGTATGTTTTATGACCCCTATTGGAAAAAACTGAAACATCTGAAAAGTATATTTTTGTATGATTGTGAATGTATGCAAGAAACAGGCGGGCATGTCCCTATATTACATATAGGCGACGGACTTAAATGATGAAAGAAACTGGGAATTCAAGGGTCTTCGAATGTATTTGCCTGTATACAGATTTTTTGTGACAAACACAAATTTAAAGGTTACACCTTCATAGCCCATAATTCCAAAAGGTTATGAAGGATATTTTGTTCTTAAACAAATGCTTAAGGAAAAGATGGACACGGGGCTGTTGGTTCAAGGTGCTAAACTTTTACAAATTACCGTTGAACCTCTGACTATCCGTTGTATAGACTCTCTAAAGTTCCTGCCTATGAAACTTAGCAAAAACCCACAAAGCCATGGGTTTTACAGGCAGCAAGGGGTACTTTCCCCCACTGTTTGTAATACGCTGGAAAATCAAAATTATGTGGGCCCCATGACGGAGTGTTGAACATTACGGGGTGAGTAACATGTTGCCTGAAGAAAAAGATGAATTTTTACAATGGTACAAGACAAAAAAAAAAAAAATAAAAAAAAAGACAATCAGCATAAAACTTTTAATTGGCAAAAAGAGTTGGCTTATTACTGCCAGCAGGATGTATCTATTTTGCGCACAGGACCTGTGTTCTCTACCGAGACTGAAATCATGAAAATGACAGAGAAAGAAGTGTTTGTAGAGCAGGGTGACATCTCAGAAAAGTCAACACAAGGTGTTTAGACCCTTTCCAATATATAACCCTTGCATCTGTATGTCGGCTATGTTCAGATTCATGTTTTTAGAACCCAAGGACTGTGGCACTCATCCACCACCCCAGAGATAGCTATTCACCGGCAGCCATAGAGATATTCAACCCCCTCTATTCAATGGCCTGATGTATGTGGAGGCCAAAGAAAAACACATACAGATCACACATGCTCTGAAAAGGTGGTGAAAAAAAGGTGGGGGCTTATTTTCTTGATGGCTATGCCGGGATCGGTGGGGTGAGAAAACAGCTTTGCAATTTAATGGTTGCTTTTTCACCACGGCTGTCCGAGCTGTTATAACGATAAAGACCAGAATCCTATAGCAGCCACGACCTATGGTTTTCTTTATTACAAAACACAGCTAAAAGCTGCATTCCTGGAAAGCCGTGGGGTCAAGGTCGTAAGGTCTATGGGAGCACGAGTGGAAGCGGATGTTAAAAGAAAAACATGACGGGGTCTGCGCAGATTTCCTGGCTGATTCCGCAGTACCGCAACCTCTGATTCCACGAGATGCCCCCCCTTTTTTTTTGCTTTTTTTTTTTTTTGTTTTTTTTTTTTTTTTTTTTGTTATATTTTTTTTTTTTTTTTGTTTTTTTTATTTTTTTTTTCAATTGTTTTTTTTTTATTTCTTTTTTTTTTTGATTTTTTTTTTTTTTTTATTTATTTTGTATTTTTGGTTTGGTTTTAGGGGGTAGAACAGAATGCCATTTGTCTGTACCACAAAACAAGGTCTGGGGAAAAAATACACTACTCTGATTTTACCAGCCTATACCCTTTTGTCAATAAAACAAAGGAATATCCAATAGGCCATCCAAAAATCATTTAGGACAAATTTGGTCCACCTACAGAGTACTTTGGTTTTATAAAAGCAAAGGTATATCCCCCACGAAAGCTCTGTTTCCCAGTGATTACCAAGACGGTTGGGCGGTAAGCTTATGTTTCCGCTGGGTCAACACGTGTTGGCTGACACACAGGCAACAGGAAATGTGTGCTTGCACACGGATGAGGAGAGATCTTTTGTGGGGACGTGGTGTACGGTGGAGATGAATGTAGCCCATGGCAAAAGGGTATGTGGTTGTTGAAATCTATGAAATCTGGCATGTCGAGCAAAAAATCTGATCATCTCGTTTCCGAAATACATCCAAATGCACCTCCGTCAAAAAACAAGAGGGCTTCTGGCTACCCTCGATGGTGCAAATGATACTGAAAAACAAAATGTGTACATAGCTGATTTCTTTAGAAAAGAGGGGGTGTGTTTGCGTACAGACCAGATGAATGGAAACCATGCTAAGCGTCAAAGTAGCAAAACTTTTCTTAAATTCCCTGTGGAGTAAATTTGGTCAAAGAACAAACCTGCCTACCAAAAGCATTGTGAAAGAACCTGAGGATCTCTTTAAATATCTGTTTTCTCCTGAATACGAGGTTTCATCATGCGATTTAGTTTTTGGGAGGATGAAACAGCCGGGTTGTCTGGGAGGCACTCAAAAGACCAGTGGATCTTGTCGGGTAGCACCAACGTTGTCATTGCCTGTTTTACAATGGCTTATGCACGCCGGGAGTTGTACAAACCTTCTAGATAGTTTGCAAGATCGCTGTCTGTACCATGATACAGATTCTGTGATATTTCTAAGTCGAGAGGGTGATTGGAAACCCCTCTTTGGGTGATTATTTAGGTGAGCGACAAGCGAGATCCCCTCAGATGAACATATCACAGAGGGTATCAGCGGGGCCTAAAACATACGGCTACAAAGCTGTCAAGCGGGAAGACCTGTATGAAAGTAAATGGGATTACGGTAAACGTAGAAAACTGCCTAAAATCAATTTCACTAGTTTGAAAGATCTAGTTTTGCACGACAAGCCTGGGACAGCAGATTTATCCCAGAAAAAGATAGGAGTACAACAACCTGGTATTATAAGAAACAACAAGGGTTGGACAATAGAGACTGGTGTGATTAAAAAAACACAAAAGGTTGTGTTGGACAAAAAGGTGAAGTTGGAGGATGGCGTTAGCACATTACCCTATGGATACTAGCGTGGGGGATGTGCGCTGGTCCCATACTTTTTCTTGTATTTTCGCGGGGCCGTCCAATTCAGGGCAAGAGCTTCTTTGTTAAAAAGCTGTTAGAACATGCTGGTCGTGTATTGACGGTCATGCCTAACAATATTGTGTGGTGTTACACGCGTTGCTCGCTGCAAGAGCCTCTGTTATAAAGAAATGTTAAATAATATATCCTTTGTATTACATGTTGCGTTGTTATTTTCTTCATGTCGGACACTTTGCCTGGGATACTTTTATGATGACCACTCACTGAATCGGCGGTTTCGAGTGAACCAGATAGCAAGTAAGACTTGGTCTATTGTTGATGTATTCACTAATGAGATATACTGACCTGTTATACTTAAATCACGGGTGAGAGATTAATAGAGGAAAAGCCCTTTGAAGCCAACGTATGCCTCTGGCATGTCACAGAAACCTGAGCATCATATATATTGTTCAAAATGTTTTCTGCCAAGGTAAAGCAAGCCGAACTATAACTTTAAATACACAAATTACCATGGTGCTCTTTAAGAATCCTAGAGATAAGTTTACAGATTTGCCATTCTAGCCAGGCAGATGTACCCTGGGAAAAATCAAAATTCTTTTTAGAAGTCTTGAAGATGCAGACCAGAAAGCCGTTTGGGTATCTCGTCGCTGGATTTAAATAAACACAACCGCCTGAGGCTTACAGACTGCAGGAACGGATATCTTCCCGCCAGATTGGGACCACGGTTATTACTGTGCAAAAAACCACAAAAATCTTCACATAAAACAAGAAATGAATATGTAACCAACCCCTTCATACATGCCTGTGTGTCTTCAGACAAACATGTCTCGCCAGGTGTAAAGAGGAACACCTGCCCCCCGCTCTAATTCATTAAAACTTTTGGTATCACACGTCATTATCACCTCTCCTAGTCACAGCAGTGAGCAAGAGCCATAGCTGAATACAGGACTTCTAATGATTTGGTAGCAAAGCTATAGTGTGAAAATCGCTCTCCCAAGCACCACTTAAAAGGTAACCATTCCTCTTTCACAACAACAGAATATATAAAGTTTTAAAAGGGGAAGCGTCATGCCATAAAAGATGTCTGTGCGCGGATAAAAGGACTACCCATTAAAAAAAAAGGAATGCAATTGTGTGAGACAGTCGGGTGGCTTTATCGGGCCCCTGTTAAGTTTTTGCATTACCGTCCTGATAACGGGGCTTCTGACAAACCTCTAATGCTATTTCTGCACCGCTGCAAAAAATGTGACAGTAGTCCCTAGTCATACCCACAACTTGAGCGTCTATGTGTGCAGAAGACATACCGCCAGATCGGGATGGAAATGAATATTCAGGATACCTTATCGCACAATCCATCATTAAGTTAGCGTGAAGAACGAAATGCAAAATAACATCCTGCCATTTAAGCGTGGCAGGCCTCCCACTAATAGTCCCTCGAAAAACACGAGTTAAAAGGCCGTATAATTGTTACTCAGAAGTGCTACAGCGAACTCCCGGGGTATCTCGTGCTTAACAGAGAGAGGGTATTGGAAAGTAATGGAGAAAGTAAGAAAAACAATAAACTTGTATCTACAGGCACAAGATGAGACATCAACGGCAGCATCTCTAGAAAATATTATACCTCCAGATCTGTATATCCAAGACGTGTTAAAACAAGCATCCATATGTGATATTAGGAAAAATGATGAGTTGCCTGCTTAATAAACTGTTAAAAAACAAGAATGTCGGCATCATGGTGGATCGGGAAATGGAAACTTTTTGTATACCCGGGAAACGCCCAGTCAATGGATCGAACCTACTCGACCTCGGCGTGGGGTTACGCAGCCACAAGCTCTTTCAAAACGACGAAAAGAATCACCCAGGGGCTGGGAGGAGTTCATGCAAACCCTAGCCCGAATTAAATATGCCCTTCTGACCGGTAATGGGTAATGCAAGCCAGATAGAGATGTACTGGCACGCCTCAAAGAGAACCCATTCTGTGAAGGCTACCAACTGATACACGGAGTACGATAAAGAGCAAAGAGATACTCCCTCACAAAAAACGTAAAATATCCACACAGATACCGGTGGGTGAGTGTGTAAAAATGTTATTTTCAATAGCTAAGAAGGTTTTAAAAACAACAAATAACAGACTAGACAGTGGTTTCTTTTCAAACAACCTCCTTATGAGTGAGCAGTTATAACTTTTATATGTAGGGTGAAGCATCAAAACATTCGCATCGTATAGAGAAGTCATCACACTGGACGTGCTGATTGTATGGAACGGCTTTTTCCTTTTTTTTTTTTTAAAGATCTACACAAAGTTTGTTTGTTAGCGTTTTACAAAATGTAAAACCCCATATCAGCATATTATGGCATCTGGTTAAGAGTCTTGCCAGCTAAGACATTTCTAAAAGCGATATTTTCCCAATAAGATATTAACATACTTGTTTACAAGCGGGTGGTGCCACCGAGAAATACACAGTGATATCCACAAGCCGTAGACATTGGGTGCTGTAAATTGTTCTGTTGTGGATGGTATAAAAACAGGGTACAATGCGTGTTGAAAAAGCTCATAATGCTGCTAGGAAAGAATAAGCTAATCCGGTGGTTGTTGCATAAGAATCAAAAAATTCCCCTGTTCCATCTCCACATATATAGATGGCTAACCAGTGTTCTACAGGTAGGTTCATGAGGGTGTGTTTTTACCACCAAACACAATGGCTTCCTTGATATTTGTACATCCGCTAACCAGTCGCTGGGTTAGCCCATCTAAAAAAGAAATCTGCAACACAGGGGTCCTTCTTTCAAAATACGGAAGATCTGCAGGGTGTTCATTTTCACGAATGCTCAAAAAGAACATTCATTCTATGATTAAAGATTTCTCATCACATTGTCAAAAAACCCATAAACAATTATGTTATACTGTATGCGTGTGAGTAAGGCCGCGCTCGTGCCCCCCAAAACGTTATTTCAGCCAGAAGGTTTACCAGTTTTAATCAGCGAGTAATGGTCTGCACACTCCTGATCCGGTGAAAGGTCAAACGCCAACAGGGTATAACCTTTGTAAAACTCCTGACGGTCAATCAGCAATGCTGTATCTTTCAGATGTTTACCACTTGCTTGTATCAGTTGCATATATTCTCTTACACAACATCCGTTTTGAAAGTCAGGTTGAAGAGGTTTCCCGGGTACTTGTTCACCATCCACATATAGAGCGGCAAAATTAATATCATAATGTTTAAAATTGAAGGGGTTTTTAGCATAATTACCGCTGAAA
>CM066031.1:30037733-30174574 GCA_033557465.1 Ichthyophis bannanicus | reverse complement strand
GAATCAATTCTTCAGCAAAAGAAAGGAAAGGATGTCAGAGGGTTTAGATGCCCTAGTTCAAAGGTGGCCCACGGAGGGCTTACTGTATGTGTTCCCTCTGTGGGCACTCATAGGCAGGTTCTTCAAAGGATAGAGGCGCATCAGGGGTTGGTGCTCCTGATAGCTCCGGGGTGGCCGTCGCGTCCGTGGTATGCCGATCTCATGTGGCTACTGGCGGACCGACCCTGGCAACTCCCGGTAAGAGAGGACCTGCTCAGGAAGGGCCCATAACGATGCTGCAGGTGGATCGGTTCTCGCTTACGGCCTGGCTATTGAAAGGGCAAGGCTGCGTAAGAGAGGATATTCGGGGGCTGTGATTTCGACATTGTTGAAGGTGTGTAAGTGTTCGACCTGTTTAGCGTATATTAGAGTACAGCGCATTTTCGAGAACTGGTGTGAGGTCAGACAGAAGAGGCCCTTGAAAGTTTAAATGCCTGAGGTGTTGGACTTCTTTCAGGCAGGTTTTGAGAAGGGGCTGGCAGCCAGCTCCTGGCGGGTGCAGGTAGCTGCTATCTCTTGTTACAGAGGCAAGGTTATGGGTAGAACATTAGGGGAGCACCCCGATGTGGTTTGTTTCCTTAAAGCAGTGAGGCATCTGCGGCTACAGCTAAGGTCGGCAGTTCCTCCATGGGATCTCAATCTGGTGTTGGACACCTTAGCAGGTGTGCCTTTTGAGCTGGTGGAATGTGCTTCTTTAAACGATTTGACGCTTAAGACCGTTTTTCTGCTGACCATTTTCTCAGCCAGGCGTGTGTCAGAGTTGCAAGCCCTGTCATGTCGTCCACCGTTCCTCATTTTCTTCAAAGAGAAGGTGGTGCTGTGGACGGTTCCGTCATTTTTGCCCAAGGTGGTTTCTCCCTTTCATATGAATCAGTCGATGTCTCTCCCTTCCTTTGCCAATTTGGGGGAGGGGGAGGGGGAGGCATGGTTGCATCTTCTGGACATGTGCAGGATTCTAAAGCATTATCTCAAGTGTACTAAGGCATTCTGCAAGTTGGAGCGTTTGTTTGTGTTGTTCGGAGGGCAGCGCAGGGAGAAGCGGTGGCCAAGGCTTCTATTTCTAGGTGGATCAGGGAGGCCATTGCTTCTGCTTATATTCCAAGGGGATGGCAAGTCCCGTTAGTTCATTCCATGCGGGCTCAAGTCACTTCATGGGCAGAGTTTAGTTTGGTTCCTCCACTAGAGATTTGTAGGGCAGCTACGTGGTCTTCCTTACATACCTTCACCAAGCACTACAGGTTGGATGTTCAGGCGGTGGCAGATGCCGGTTTTTGGAGAGCGGTGCTTCAGTCCGGTTTGGCAGGCACCTTCCATGCTTGAACTGCTCTTTTACATCCCAGAAGAAGGGACTGGACCTCAGAGACAATTAGGAAGAAGTCATTTGATCTTGCCTGCTAATTAATGTTCCTGAAGGATCTCCAGTCTAGTCCCTGGTCCTGCCTGGGGTGCTGATGTAGGCAATAGTTACCGGCCCGAAGCGATTCAGGAATAACAATAAACCTGAGGAGAATTTGTCTTTGGCAGGTTTTTCTCTCGGGTTCCAGTAGCGAAGCGGACGAGGCAGTCACATGGCCCTGCTTTCAAGATTGCTAGTATGTTAGGCAAGGGCCTTATTAGGTAAGTCTCCTCCTCTGGAGGGAGGGGGGCTGGGTCTTCCCTTTCCTGTGAGAGGGGGGGAGGTGTTTTCTGTTTATTGTTTTGCATTTGTTAGTTTATTGCAGAGGTACTCAAATCCAGTCTTAGAGGGCCGCAAACCAGTCAGGTTTACGGGATATCCCTAATGAATATGCATGCAATATATTTGCATGCACTGCCTCCATTGTATTTGAATTTCTCTCATGCATATTCATTAGGGATATCCTGAAAACCTGACTGGTTTGCGGCCCTCCAGGACTGGATTTGAGTACCTTTGGTTTATTGGTTTAGTTGTTTCTCCGTTGAGTTTGCTTTGTCAACAGGATACGGAGGCTGGTGGGTAGTGCCAGTGGTATATATCCTGAGGTCATCAAAAGGATGACGTACTCAGTCTCCAAGCTGCTGGAAGAGGAGCACAACCCTGAAGAAGGGAATGGACAGGAGATCCTTCAGGAACATTAATTAGCAGGTAAGATCTAATTACTTCTTTTATATTGCAAGTCCTATCCTCCATTTGATAATGTTCCGCTTCAGTGAATTCTCAAAGTGGCTTAACTCCCATAATCTGCAGATTAATTTAAAGAAAAATGATATACTACAGGTAACCAGGAAACAAGACTTTAAATCTCCCTCAACTATACACTTAAAAGAAGCTGTTTTACAGGTAAAGAACAAGGTGAAATACCTTGAGAGTACTCTAGATCAATCTCTTAGCATGGCCACCCTTATAAAATTAACCACTGGTAAGAGCTATTACAAACTAAAGATGAGTCAGAGGTTGAGATCACTGTTATCAAGCTATGACTTTCAGTCTATCGTTCAAGCATTGATCACCGCACACTTTGATTATTGCAACAGCATTTTCCAGGGCCTCTCCAAACAGGCAATAAGCCAGTTACAGATGGCCAACCATGTGGCCGCCCAAATTATTTGGAAAGTTAATATAACTGAATATATCACACTTATATTATATGAATTTCACTGGCTGCCAATTTTATAGCTGTATAAAATACAATGTACATAGTTACCCCAGTTATATTTCCATGTTACCATTCCCGTTTAATGTAAGCACAGGGCAGAATTGCACTTGCCCTGTACTAAGAATTGTTGTTTGTAAACCGCATTGATGACAAAGAGCACGGTATAGAAAAGCTTTAAATAAATAAAATAAATAAATAAATTACTCATGATCACATCCAAACTTCTAAAGAATATAGCTCCATCATACCTCAACTCTCAACACCCTCATAGTCCCCACAGACTTCTGCAAGGCTAACCACTTGATGAGCAACACAGCCTTTACATACACTGCACCCATGAACTGGAACTCCCTCCCTGATAAGCTCAGATTCATTAATGATCTCTCCGCATTTCATAAGGCCATTAAAACCCATCTCTTCCCTGAGCACTTTGCAACCCACAGGACCAAGTCTAGGTTTACCCAACCTAGCTTTCCCGTCCATGCATTCTAATACAGTTGACAACCCTTGAGCTTAGCAAATATGTTGGGAATGGAATTATCTTTGTAAATATGTTATTTAAATATGCCACTGTATAAAGTTGATATTGAATTAGACAAAATATCTGTATATAATTCTACCACCTCACTCTTTTATAATTATGTTCAATGGAAGAAGCTTTGTTGTCTGAATTCTCTGGATTGGGAAAGTGAGGATGGTAAAGGGGAGATGAGGGGGGTGGGCTTGAAGGTATTCATAGGAGGGGAGACAATTAGTGAGTATGAGGAGTAGGACGAGAAAGTGATGAGGAGCCATAAAAGAGATAGATGGAGAGGAGAACAGAAGTCAGAAGAAATAAAACGATAGGTGGCAGAAATTGCAGGTGATGAGATGCACCTTTGAGTGATCGTGGTAAGGAGCACAGGACAGCTTTAAGAGATTTTAAGCCATGGGTTGGGATAATAAGGAAGAGGAGAGAGAGAGCTGAACAAGATTACAAACAAAAATACTGAAAAGTAAGGCATTCTAGCAATGCTAAGATAAATAAATAATATATATTATATTATATATTATAATAATAATATATTCCAAGCAAGTGTTTAGAAAAAGCCAGACCCTAGCCAGAAGCCCTGCAGCCATTCTCCTGCCCCTCTCCACAGCACCAGCTCTAGCCCTGGCTCCCTCCCACCCTGTTCAGCCCATGGGGGTAGCTTTGACTTTTGCCTGTTAAGTGCTGGAGCTCGGCTTCTCTTCTAATGGTGGAAGAAGGAGGAGGTTCTATCACCGAAGCCCATGAAGATTATTTGAGTAAGAATGGTTGCCCATCCCAGCAAAGAGAGAGAAAATATTAACCACATTCAGAGCCTGGAACAAGAACCAGATGTTTCCAGGGCCTTGCACATAATCCCCAAGTTTGTTGTTCTTAAGTACTTTGGAGTCAGTGTCCATTCATGGCGACCCTCCGGGTAGTTTTCATAACCATGTTCAGTGGCTCATAGTTGATAGAGTGGCATTCATATCTCCTCGTATTTATTTATTTATTATTTTTATTTAGCTGTATTTATATCCCACTTTTCACCGGGTCAAAGCTGTCAATTGGGGGATACATTTAACATGAAGGGATATGAGACACATACTTACAGGGAACATGGGCAATGGAGGGTTAAGTGGCTTGCCCAAGACCACAAGGAGGGACAACAATCTCAGGCCGGAGTCCCCAGGTGGGACTTGAACCCCCGGCCCTCCGGCCTGAAGAACCTTGTCTTAACCACTAGACCACTCCTCCCCACGATTGATCCATCTCATTGCTGCCTTCCTCTTCTGCGTTGACTTCTACAGACTCATAGTTCATGAAGAAAACTGTTGCAGAATGCACCAACAGGCAATTTTGCTACTACTCAATCTAAATAAGGGCACAGACAAACCCAAATCTGGCTTCATACTCATCTTTCTAGACATAAAAGGAACATTCAACTCCATTCCACATGACAACATAATTCAGCACCTAAATACAACAATTAAGGCCCCTCTTAGAAAGCGAAGACTTTAGAACTATCACGCAAGCACTAATAATTCCACACATTGACTACTGTAATGGAATTCTATCAGGAGTACCTAAAAAGAACTTAAAAATTTTACAGATGGCTCAGAATGTAACAGCAAGGATAATTGCTAAAGCTAAACTGTCTGATCACATCACTCCAATACTCTATTCCCTGCACTGGCTACCTATAATAAGTAGAATACAATACAAAATCTTTCTAATAACATTCAAATTAATTAATCAGATTGCACCATCATACCTATCCACATTGCTTCAAATTCCCTCAGATAACAGAATAAGACGTGCGCGAACAACCTCAATACCATTTTAGTGCCCAACTCAATCAGAAAAACAAAACAGAGTACAAGTAACACAGCATTCTCTTTTGTAGCCCCCTTATTGTGGAACAATCTCCCTGCCCAATTAAGAGAGTTAAAAGACCTAAAGCAATTCCGAAAGGAATTAAAAACATATCTATTTACACAATATTACTCTAACATAGATAATAATTTTGACAAGGCCACCCACCCTCCATAAATCACCAAGGCTCTCACCTGCTCTGATAGCCACAACACTACTCTCAAAACTGAACACACGATGAAACCCGATGTACATATGTATATATAAATACTGTAAAAGCTTGTAAAAAGCTTGTAAATAGTTTCAAGATATGCTTATACTTAATGTTTATAGTTCTAATTACCGTTTAATGTACCTAATTATTTCTAAACTGTTCTATGTATTTCTTGTTGTTTGATGTAAACCGCCACTGATCTTGGGAAGTGGCGGTATATAAAAGACTTACAAATAATAATAATAATAATAATAATAAATAATAAAAAACTCTTGGATTAGCAGACACACTCCTCAGATGGTTCAAGTCCTACTTGACAGACCACAAACTGCAAGTAAGAATAGACCTGAGAAGATGAGAGTGCTGAATGAATCTCTGTCTGCTTTCCCAGAATCCTCTCTGAAAACTCCATCTTGAAATGAGTGAATGAAAACAGTGTCTCTGTATCTCTGTGTGTGTATGTTTACCTTTGAAACTGCTGACAAGACGAATTGCAGACAGAATGCTTTAGCCATGACTACATATAAACCAGAAAAAGGCAGGAATTGGGGGGGTGGGGTTTAAAGGAGACAAGACATAGAAATAAGACTGCGCAAAGAAACATACAAGAGGAAAAGAAAGAAATGTATTTCCAAGGCTGTTGTAAGGAATAACCATATAAGGGAAAATGGACAAATGGGTTAAAGAGAAAAGACTGGGTCGTGAATGTATAAAATAGTGCTTTGTAGAATGTAAAGTGGGCAGACAGTAACTGAAGTTCTGTATCGAGTGATGTCATTTTCTGCCTCACAGGATAACAATATGGTGTTAGATTTATATTTGCTGCAGACCTGTGCATTCTAGTTCAATAAATTAGATTGATTTTTACTTATACATTGTTCTGTCTTACAAATTTATACACAAATTATAAGGGTAGCATATTGGGGTGCCACGTAGCACTAAGGCACAAAAGAAAAATGTCCCAATAGACCATACAAATTTCACCCTATATCATGCAAAGCCCCAATAGACCAAACAAATACCACTATAATCTCAAGGAGTTCCACAAGGCTTGACCCTCTCATCATTACTATTTAACCTCTTTGTACAATCAGTATGCTCTGTAATAAAGACCTACAACATCCTATATCATATCTATGCTGATGATGTAATGATAAAACATCTATTAACGCCTCAAATCTAGACATCATACCCAGGAATAATCTGCTTCTCCAGTCTGAAACTGGCTGAAAATTGTGATGAGGAGAGCCCTGCTGAACCGATGGAAATAGGAAAAGATAGTGAATATACCTTTAAGGAAAGAGACATTCACAGGTTCCAGACTGCAGTCAAAGAAAGAAAGCATGGAGTTGAGAAAGCCAGTTTGCCACACCCAAGCTCTGTTGATGTAAGTGCAAGCTTAGGCAGTAATGGCAAACACCTGTGCAGAGACAGAGAAAGGCTAGCTAAGAAGCAGCCTTATAAACCCTGCTCAGAAGGGGAGAAAGGGGTTCAGGATCAGGTTGCGGTTCAAACTGTTTGTGTTCCAGTTCCAGTCCAGAATTGTGGGCAAGTTCCGAGAGTTCAGCGTGTTTCAGCTATTCCAGGAGTTCAGAGAGAGGAACTCAGAGGAGGAAACATCAGGGGAAGCAGAAGGACGTGGAAGGAGCCTGAGAGCCAAGAAACCACGTATGCTTTGCTTAGAGAAAGAAAGTCTTCTACCTCGGGTCTCGGACCGAAGGGTTCAAGCTGATCAAAGGTGGATGAACAAGGCTATAGCTAGAAGTAACCAGAACTCAGCCTGGAGCAAGGAACCATGGCTGAACAGCGGAGAGGAACCAAGGCAACTGAACCAGGGAGAGATATCCCATACTAGAGGAACAGACATTCCTTACCGGGGAAAACAGTGCTGGAGGGAGGTTCAAGGATTTCCCCAGAGCATTCACCCAGGAGCAGATTGTGGGAGTTCAGAGCCAGACGTATATGCTTTAGAACAAGAGGATATGCAAGTGGACTGTGCTGAGCAAAACTCCATATCCGGTGAATTGCCAATGGATTGTACATTATGCCAGACAGAAGCTATGAAAGTCTGTTGATAAGAAATGTTTGATAAAGAAAGCTCTTAAGAAGCAATGTGAATGAACCTAGCTTTGTTTTGCTAAGAAATACCTACTAACTCAAGAGAACGTTGCCAGCTTCTATATTTTGTGTTTAAAGAAGCAGAAGGTAAATGAGGACATTTAACTTTGCTTAAACAGAGAAGCTGTATTTTGTTTTGCTGATTACTTTATGAAAACAACTGCACATGTTTTAAAAGCTTATGAAGCTTCCTCAGTTCCAGCTTATGTATAATTTCTGAAGTATTGCTTGGAGAAGAATATCCTGACGTTGTGTGTTTGAACCTTAGTGCATTTGGGGAAAAATAAAAATAAACTTTTGTCTTTGCCTTTAACCCTTGGCTTACACGACTATCCTTGAACGAGGAAAAACTACAAGTCCCAGAATGCCTCACTGTTGACAAGAATAGTGTTTAATTCCTTTATTAGAGGACTAAAATTGGCAGCCCTATGCTTCTAGGCCCTCGACCGGGGCTGGGGTCACGACAAAATACACAATTTGAACACAGACCTCAAGATGACAGAGGCCATGTTCATCACAAGAGACATTGGCTTCAAACCACCATCTTCCATAACTATTGATGGCATCAAACTGAAATAAGATAAAAGATACCTTGGTGTCACACTTGACCAATGCCTCACTTTCTCAACACACATACAAAATCTTACTCATAAGAACATAAGATATGCCATACTGGGTCAGACCAAGGTCCATCAAGCCCAGTATCCTGTTTCCAACAGTGACCAACTAGGTCATACGTACCTAGCAGTTTCCCCAAAAGACACAGGTTCCAAAATGCTTGGACTGGGTCAAGCATTGATATCCTGGGTCCCTTTTTAATAATGGTTTATGGACCTTTCCTCCAGGAACTTGTCCAAACCTTTTTTCAAACCCAGCTACACTAACAGCCTTTACTACATCCTCTGGTAACAAATTCCAGAGTTTGATTACACGCTGAGTGAAAAAATATTTTCTCTTATTTGTCTTAAATAGTTTACCATGTAGCTTCATTGCATGCCCCCTAGTCTTTCTAAATTCTGATAACCTAAATAATCGATCTATGTTTACCCAGTTCACTCTGCTCATTAATTTATAGACTTCTATCATATCTCCCCTCAGCTGTCTTTTTTCCAGATTAAATAGCCCTAACCTTTTTAGCCTTTCTTCATAGGGGTATCCTTCCATCCCCTTTACAATTTTATTTTATTTTATTTTTATTTATTTTATTTAATTCTCTTATATACCGCGCTATTCTGCATCAGTGCGGTTTACATTGAACAAACTGAAATTACATTGAACAGGGCATTATAACTTGGAGATAACTCTTTTACAGGGAACATGGGCTATGGAGGGTTAAGTGGCTTGCCCAAGACCACAAGGAGCACCTGTGGGACTAGAAATCCCAGTCCTTCTGGCCCAAGGTTGCTGTCTTCTAGTGGGATTTGAACCCCCGACCTTCCGGCCTGAAGTACCTTGCCCCAACCACTAGGCCACTCCTCTTCTCTGAACCTTTTCTAATAATGCTATATCCTTTTTAAGATACGGAGACCAGAATTGCACACAATATTCAAGGTGCACCATGGAATGATACAGAGGCATTATAATATCCTTTGTTTTATTTTCCATTCCTTTCCTTATGATACCTAGCATTCTATTTGCTCTCTTGGCTGCCACTGCACACTGGACAGAGGGTTTTAGCATGTTATCCACAATGACGCCTAAATCTTTTTCCTGGATAGTAGTTCCTAATGTGGAACCTTGCATCGTGTAACCATAGTTTGTGTTGTTCTTCCCTAGGTGCATAACTTTGCACATGCCCACATTAAAACTCATCTGCCATTTTGATGCCCACTCTTCCAATTTATCAAGATCCTCTTGCAATTTTCCACAATTCTGATGGGTTTTAACAACTTTAAATAGTTTTGTGTCATCTGCAAATTTGATAACCTCACTCATTATTCCCTTTTCCAGGTCATTTATGAATATGTCAAAAAACAGCAGACCCAGCACAGTTCCCTGGGGTACACACTATTCACCTTTCTCCATTGGGAAAATTGGCCATTTAGCCCTACCCTCTGCTTTCTATCTTTTAACCAGTTCTTGATCCACAATAGTACACTGCCTCCTATTCCATGACTCTTTAGTGTTGCCAAAAGTCTTTGATGAGGGACTTTGTCAAAGGCTTTCTGAAAATCTAAATACATTATATCAACCGACTCACCTTTGTCTACCTGTTTATTCACATCTTCAAAAAAACATAACAGATCAGTAAGACAAGATCTTCCTTGTCTGAAGCCATGTTGGCTGTCTCCCATTAAGCCATGACTATCTACATGTTCAGCAATTTTGTTCTTTATGATAGATTCTATCATTTTTCCTAGTACTGACGTCAGGCTCACCAGTCTGTAGCTTCACAGATAACCCCTGGAACCGTTTTTAAAAATTGTCATTACGATGGCGATCCTCCAATCTTCAGGTATTACAGATGATTTTAAAGACAGTTCACAGATTACTAATAGCAGGTCTGCAATCACATATTTCAGTTCTCTCAACACCCTTGGATGTATACCATCCGGTCCAGGTGATTTGCTACTCTTCAGTTTATCAAATAGTTATAATACATCTTCCCGACGTATCGATATTTCCTTCAGTACTTCCGCAGCTTTAAATACCACATCAATCATGGGTAACATCCCTACATCTTCCTTAGTAAAGACCGAAACAAAGAATTCATTCAGTCTCTCCGTTATCGCCTTTTTGCCTCTTAGTGCCCCTTTAACCCCTCTATCATCTAATGTACCAACTGACTCTCTCACAGGTTTTTTGCTATGATTGTACTTGAAAAAGTCTTTATTACGTGTTTTTGCTTCCGCAGCAAGCTTCTTCTCAAATTCTCCCTTTGCCTGCCTTATCAATGCCTTGCATTTAACTTGCTAGTGCTTGTGCTGTTTCCAATTTTCATCATTTGGCTCTTTTTTCCATTTCCTGAAAGATGCTTTTTTGGCAACAACAGATTCTATGACTTCACCTTTAAACCATGCTGGCAGTTTTTTGGACTTCCTTCCACTTTTCTTAAAGCGTGGAATACAGCTGGCCTGGGCTTCCAAGATACATCAAGCTTGGGTGTTGTTGAAAAATAGTAAGTCTTTAACCTTTTCAACTGCTCCTTTTAGTTTTTTCTTAACTATTTCCTCATTTTATCATAGTCTCCCTTTCAAAAATTAAAAGGTAGTACTGTGGATTTCCTTATCATCCCTCTTCCACTAATTAAATCATATGCGATCATGCTATGATCACTATTGCCAAGTGGCCCCAACACCCTTATCTCTTGCACCAGATCTTGTGTTCCACTAAGAACTAGGTCTAATATGGCTTCCCCTCTGGTTGGTTCATGAACCAGCTGCTCCAAGAAGCAGTCATTTATTTCATCTAGGAACTTTATCTCCCTAGCATGTCCTGCCATGACACTGACCCAGTTGGTACCGGGGTAATTGAAATCACCCATCATTATTACTGTGCTGTAACTTTTGTTAACTTCCTTGATTTCTTTGAGCATTTCATCATCCATTTGTTCATTCTGGGCAGACGGTCTATAGTACACCCCCACTGCCATCACCTTCCCCTTTTTATATGGAATTTCAATCCATAGACATTCTACAGCAAATTTTGTTTCCTACAAAACTTTAATCCTTTCTGACTCAATGCCCTCTCTAACATAGAGTGCAACCCCTCCACCAATTTGATCAGCTCTATCATTTCAATATAGTTTGTACTTAGGTATCACAGTGTACCACTGGTTGTCCTCCTTCCACCATGTCTCTGAGATTCCAATCATATCTAACCTCTCATTTAGCGTTACATATTCTAACTCTCCCATCTTATTTTTTAGACTTCTAGCATTTGCATACAAGCATTTTAGAGACAGTATTTTATTCAAATTATTCTGGCTATTGGTAGGCATGGGTAATTTGGAAACTTTAAGCTCTGTCTGCTCCATACTCGAGGGCATTTGGGCTACTTTACACTTTTTTGGAACCTCACTGCTTTTGGTAGTATCCTTCAAGGATACATTATTCTGAACCATGTGCTCTTGGATGAATGTCGGCTTTCCCCTATTATCTAGTTTAAAAGCTGCTCTATCTCCTTTTCAAAGGTTAAGGCCAGCAGCCTGGTTCCGTCCCATTTAAGGTGAAGCCCATCCCTTTGGAAGAGCCCCTCCTTTCCAAAGAATGTTCCCCAGTTCCTAACAAATCCAAAACCCTCATCCTTGCACCATCGTCTCATCCAGGCATTGAGACTCTGAAGCTCTGCCTGCCTTTTGTGTCCTGTGCATGGAATGGGAAGCATTTCAGAGAATGCTACCGTGAAAGTTCTGGATTTCAACTTCCTACCTAAAAGCCTAAATTTACCCTCCAGAACCTCCCTACCACATTTTCCTATGTCATTGGTACCGACATGTACTAAGACAGCAGACTCCTCCCCAGCACTATCTAAGACCTTATCTAGGTGGCGCGTGAGGTCCGTTACCTTCGCACCAGGCAGGCATGTTATCAGGCGATTCTCACATCCAACAGCTTCCCAGCTATCTACATGCCTAATGATTGAATCACCAACTATAACGGCTGTCCTAACCCTTCCCTCAGGGGCACATGGCCCTGGAGAAACTTCCTTGGTGCGAGAGGGTTTTACATCACCTGGAGGACAGATCCTAATTACAGGATCACTTCCTGCCACACCAGGGTGATGCTCTCCTGTCACGTGACCTCTCTCCTCCATGGCAACAGGGATGCTGCCAGACTGGAGGTGGGACTTCAGGACTATATCCCTGTAGGTCTAATCTATGTACCTCTCTGTCTTTCTTATGTCTTCAAAGTCTGCTACTCTAGCCTCTACAGAATGGACTCGTTCCCTGAGAGTAAAGAGCTCCTTGCACCTAGTGCACATTTACGACCTCTCACCAACTGGGATAAAATCATACATGTGAAACTCAATACAAAAAACTGGAAATCCCCCTTCTCACTTCTGGACTGCTGCTTGCATCTTAGTTTTAAGCTTTTGTTTAGATCTTTAAGTTCTTTACTTACTAAGGGGTGCTGTGGATACTTATTTATTTATTTATTTAAAGTCTCTTTTATACCGCGCTATTCAGCTTCAGCGCGGTTTACAATAAACAGTGAACATACACATTTCCAAAAGTACTTTGTGTTTACATATGAATAGGATATTCAACTTGGCTAACAGGGTAACTATGTACAACCACAATATATACATATATACATATATACTAATAAACGTATACCTAATATGTTTAATATATCTTCACCTGAAGCTTAATTAATTTCAGGTCCTTAATGCATGACTGATTTGGATAAAAAGCTGCACCTGAGAGCAGCTCCTTTCCTTTAAAATATGTACATACCTATAAAGCTACGATTATCTCAGGGGTGGGTGGGTGTTGGGGAAGGAGGGAGGGAAATAAGACTTATTAAAAGAGGGCTGCTACACAATGCCCTGTCCTGTGCTTCTAAGGTAAGCTGTTACCAACTTCCTGGCTGACTAACAATCCTTGCTTTTATAGGAGTCTTTCAAAATGGCATTTTGACCTGCCATCTCGCTTTAACACCTATTTAAAAAGTTTCACAGGTCTCTTGTCCCCTAGTTAGAAGGCCTCTTTGTAAAGATCTCTAGAAGAATTTATTTATTGCTCATAGAATACTGAGCCTGTTTTGCTTTTTATGCTAATTTATATTCTGATTTGATTTAAATGAAAGCTCTTTGCTGCTGCTAGGCTCTGACTTAGTATGAAATTTAAACTAGACACTCTCTGCTGGGTTCTAAATTTAACCAGAAAGCTCTCTTCTGTGTTTTAAATTTAAACTGATGCTACTAGGCCCTGACTGATTTAACAGATACACTGGGTTCACAGATTAATCAGCTTTTATCTAAAGAATTCCCTTCAGAAAAATTCCCAGAAGTATATACTCACTATTGCAGATCTCTCTCCAGAAGTAGCAGTCCCCTTTTGTAGTCCTTCAAGACTCAGAGCATTTACTTCAAACTCAAAACGATCAAGCATCTCAAACATTTACTGACCGACCATGGCTTCCGTTCAGTCCTTCAAGCAACCATCTTCCCCCACTTCGACTACTGTAATATCATTTTTCAAGGCATACCAAAATCAGCCATCCACCCTCTCCAACTTGTTCTCAACAGTGCTGCATGAATCCTTTTTTTTTTTAGAGCCTTCAAGTCAGTGTTGACTCATGGTGACCCAGCTACCTCTGGATTTTCTTGGCATTTTATGACTGGAAATAGATTGCCAGCCTTTTCTTCCTAGGCAATGGAGGGTAAAATGACTTACCCAACATCAGAAGGAATGCCAGTGGGAATCAATCTCTTGATCTTTGGGGTACAAGGCAGTTGCTCTAACCACTAAGCTACTCCTCCACTACATGAGTCCTAATCAAAGCAAATAAAACCCCAGAACACATTACTCCTCTTCTCAAACAACTGCATTGGATTCCAATAAAGGAACACATTAAATTTGAATCTATCTTCACAGCCTTCAAAGTTCTCAACAACTCCTCATCACTGTAATAAACACCTTTACCTGTGGCCAATTCGCCTGTGGCCAACCTGGCCAATGAGACTCAGAGAGGAATATTGTGAAGCTGTATAAGAGCGCTTTATTATTCAATACGTTCTTGCAGCAACTGGTGTCTAAGTAGAGACACACACCTTTACATATTTCAGTGACATTTATACCTTTGTCAAATCTACAAGGCCTTCCCCCAGTATCTTATTGGCTAACTAATACAATGTTATTGACCTATCTAGTGTGCTCAGGCAGCACACGTGTTTCTGCTCCTGTTTACTGTAGCCTCATCCCCTCTAGTTATTCTTTACTTTATTTAACATAATTTCTTACATGACAGACCATATGCAAGAATATAGTTTACCTTGACCTTCTGACATCTTTTATCCCCTTTATGGTAGTACATACTGATGTTGTTGTTGTTGTTAAGTGCTGTCAAGTCGGAGTCGACTCATGGTGACCCTCTGGAAATGGTTTATTTACATTTGTGCTTGCTCCATAAGACCTTTGCATTGCATAAGGTCAGCAGAGCAAGGATATCGTTTTTATTTAACTAAGACCAACCTGACCTCTGCAAAACTATTTTTTCTGTCTTGCATACATTTCCTACTGAGGGCTCTTGTCTCTTACAATATGGCAACTTAAAAGAAACAGATTTCTTATTAGTATAATAGACACACTTTAATCCTCTATATTTTATATGGATGCAGCTCCCTGAGTTTTTAATCATTTTTGGCTCTCATGATCCACACAGTATGCCTTCTGGCTTTGGGTTTCTGCTCTTTTTGTCAGTCCTTATCATAAAGGACCACAAAGATAAGGAGGGGGGGGGGGGAGAGGAGTATGTACTTAGTGGCTCTTAGGCTGTGCTATCTCTAGATGCAGGACAATGGAGATAGATAAAGAGTAGTTACTCAACTGTAACAGGTGTTCTCCAGGAGCAGCAGGAATCAGTCCTCACATATGGGTGACGTCGGCGCCGACGGAGCCCCCATGCGGAGCATTTCCCCAGCTTTCAAGGAAAGCCTTTGGGAATACAGCACGCATGCGCGGTCCCCTTCCCGCCCAAGGGTGCCATCTTGCTCAGTCTGATGACATAACTAAGAGACAGCAAAAAACAAAAATGAAATATACATATAACTGCAACTCCAAGGGGAGGAGGGAGGGTCGTGAGGAATGATTCCTGCTGCTCCTGGAGAACACCTGTTACAGGTGAGTAACTACTCTTTCTCCAGGACCAAGCAGGAAGTCAGTCCTCACATATGGGTGACTCCCTAGCTCTGGGCTACCAGGAACCCAAGGCTGAAAAATAGAGCTCCCTCTAGAGCCTCAGCAACTGTGAGAGAATCTTCTCTGAAACCACACCTGAACGGTAGCCCAACACCAGGGACGGAGGGTAGGAGTTGCCTAAACCTCAAAGAGATTATGGAGTACCGCCTGTCCGAAAGCACTGTCCCTACGGGACTCCCTCTCGAGGCAGTAATGGGCCGCAAAAGTCTGCCTTGAAGACCAAGTAGCAGCCCTGCAGATGTCTGCCAACGGAACAGAGCTACTGATGGGGCTTTCGCCCTGACCCGGTGGGCCGTGACTCAACCCTCCAGGGAGAGGCCGGCTGCCCTGTACGCCCAGGCGATACAGTCTGCTACCCACAGGGACAACGTACTTTTGGAGACAGGCAACACCAATTTATTAGGGTCAAAGAATACGAAGAGCTGAGAAGCCCTTCTTTGCCCCTGCGTACGCTCCAAGTAAAAGGACAATGCCCTCCTACAGTCCAGGGGATGCAAGACAGCCTCAGCCCTACTGGCGTGTGGCCTGGGAAAGAATGTCGGAAGTACCACCTCCTGATTGAGGTGGAAGGAGGAGACCACCTTTGGGAGGAACTTAGGGTGAGTCCGCAAGACTACCCTGTTCTTATAGAACCTTGTGTATGGCCTATCTGAGACCAGGGCCTGGAGTTCACTTACACGCCTGGCTGAGGTGAGGGCCACCAGGAACAACGCCTTTCAAGACAGGAAGCGTAAATGGCAGGTAGCCATAGGCTCAAACGGTGGACGAGTCAGTTGTTGCAAGACCACATTCAGTTCCCACTCCGTGGCCGGTGGACGGATTGGAGGCTTGAGTAAGAGTAGGCCTCTGAGGAAGCGAGACACCAAGGGGTGGCTCGAGAGGGATTGCCCATCCACCGGTGAGTGGTGAGATGAGAGAGCACCGAGGTGGACCCCAACAGAGTTTGGCTTAAGCCCCAGATTGGAGAGGTGAAGCAGGTACTGCACCACCACCTGGACTGAGCAGGAGAAAGGATCTTCCTGCTGTTGAGAACACCATGCTGAAAACCTTCGTCACTTCAGGGCATAGGCCTTCCGGGTGGAGTGCTTCCTGGAGGCCAAAACCACCTCTTCAACCTCCTTTGGCAGTAGCAAGGGAGCGAGAACTACCCTTTCAGCAGCCAGGCCATCAAATTAAGGGATTTGAGGTTGGGATGCAAGAGGGACCCCTGATCCTGGGTCAGGAGGTCGGGTTGCAATCCCAGAGGAAGTGGAGTCTCCACTGACAGCTGTAGAAGAAGTGGGAACCACGGTTGCCTGGGTTGTCTGGTGTCGGTACCTGGGTTGCCAGGATTACCGTGGCCCTGTCCTGCTGAATCTTGAATAGAGTCCGGGCCACCAAAGGTGCGGGAGGAAACGCATACAGCAGGCCCTCCGACCAGGAGATCAGGAATGCATCTGCTGCTACCCTCAGAGGGTGCGGTTGTCTGGAACAGAACTTGGGTAGCTGCCTGTTCAGAGGACTGGCAAAGAGATCCACGGATGGAAGTCCCCATTTCAGAAAGATCTGCTGGGCCACCAGCGGATCCAGCTGCCATTCGTGTGGCTGTAACAGTCTGCTTAACTTGTCTGCCAGGTAGTTCTCCTGGCCCGGCAAGTAGACCGCCTTGAGGGACATGCCCCGCTTGACAGCCCATGAGCAGAGGGCTTGTGCCTCCAGGCACAGGAGCTGGGATCCTGTGCCCCCCTGCTTGTTCACGTAGAACATTGCTACCTGATTGTCTGTCTGGATTAGGACAGACTGGTGAGAGAGGACCTGAGAGAAAGTCTGCAAGGCCAGATGGATAGCCCGCAATTCCAACAGGTTGATCTGCTGTGTGGCCTCCCAAGGAGACCACAGACCTTGGGTGCATGCACCCTGGCAATGTGCCCCCCAGCCCTGCAGGGAAGCATCGGTTGTCAGCACCTGAGTGTGTGGGGAGGCCTGAAAAGGAACTCCCCTGACAAGGTTTGGTAGATGACTCCACCAGCGTAAGGAGTCCACCAAGCGTTTGGACACCTTTATCCTGTCTGACAACCTCCCTGTGGATTGCACCCACTGGGCCCTGAGGCACCACTGAGCCGGTCTCATATGCAGACGGGCATTTGGAGTCACATGCACTGTGGAAGCCATGTGGCCTAACAGCCGGAGGAAGTGTCTGGCAGAGACCCAGGAACTAGCTCGAAACCGGCCGGCCAACCTCATCAGCCTGTGAGCTCTGTCTACTGGCAAAAAGGACCTTGCCTGGATGGTATCCAGCCTGGCCCCTATGAACTCTAAGTCCTGAGAGCGGACTAGAGTGGACTTTAGGAAGTTTATGACAAAGCCCAGATGCTGAAGCAGGGATATTGTCCGAAAAGTGGCCTGCCTGGCCTCTTGTGGGGACTGGCCCCTTATGAGCCAGTCGTCCAGGTAAGGGAAGACAAAGATCCCCTGATTTCTGAGGTAGGCCGCAATCAGCACCAGGCATTTTGTGAAAACCCTGGGGGCGAGGTGAGGCCAAAAGGGAGCATTCTGTACTGATAGTGGTCCCCTCCCACCACAAATCTGAGATTTTGCCTATGGTTGGGATGAAGAAGGATGTGAGTATAGGCATCCTTCAGGTCTAAGGAGCATAGCCAATCTCCCTGCTGGAGGTAGGGCATTAGTATCCCAAGGGTAAGCATCTTGAACTTTTCCCTCTGCAGAAACTTGTTCAGATTTCTCAGGTCCAGGATGGGTCTGAGGCCTCCTGTTCCCTTTGGCACCAGGAAGTACCTGGAGTAGAAGCCTCGCCCTTCCAGGTGGTGAGGTACCGGTTCCACCGCCTGGTCCTTTAGCAGACCTGTCAACTCCTGGAGGAGGAGGTTTCTGTGCAGAGGGGGCCTTGGAGGCTCCTCTGGAAAATAGGAGGGGGGTACCTGGGTGAAGTGGAGCAGGTAGCCCTTTTTGATGATGCTTAGCACCCAGGCATCCCCTGTGATGGCTGGCCACCTGTCTGCGTACAGGGTCAGCCGACCTCCTGTGCCCTGGTGAGGAGGAGAGGCTATGCTGGCATAGTCAAAAACTCCCTCCCTGCTGTGCAGGAGCCGGGGTAGGAGGTTTGGGAGTCTTCTGCCTACGGGGCCCATGACCCTGCCCCTTGGCCTGCTGGCCCTGTTGGGGAGTTGCAGAAGCCTGGAAATGAGGGTAGGATTTGTAGGCAGTGGTCTTCCTCGGGTAAAAGGCCTTTTTCCCCAAGCTCTTCTTCTTCTGAGAAGGGGCAGAGGTTTTCCTGGACAGCCTGGTCCGGGTGAGAGTCTCTGACTCGCGTTCTGCAGCTTTATCAGCCATGGGCTTGCCAAAGAGGTTCTCACCTCGACAAGGGACATTGACCAACTTGTCCTTTACCCATGGCTCGAGGTCCGATGACTGTAGCCAGGCTGACGGCGTGCACCGATGCCGGCCCCGGCTACTCGGGCCGAAGCCTCGAAGCCATCATAAGCTGCTCAAGAGATAAACTTAGAGCACTCTCGAATACTCGAAGACAAGGCCTTGAACCTCTGCAAAGGTTCCTCGGAGAGACCAGCCGAGAACCCGGCAAATTCTTTTGCCATGTCCCGAAGGTACATGCCCATGTACAGCTGGTAGGTCTGGACACGGCAAGCAAGCATAGAGCCCTGGAAGCACTTTCTACCGAGGGCATCCAGGTTTCGGGCCTCCCTGCCGGGGGCACTGAGGAGTGCATCTTCTGACTCTTCAGACGATGCATGGCCGATTCCACAACCATGGAGTGGTGCGGTAGCTGTGCCTTCTGGAAACCGGGGCTCTTGCGGACTCGATAGATGGAATCGACCTGCTTGCTTAAAACCGGCATCAAGGCCGGTGCCTCCCACATGCGGAAGAGCAACTGCTCCAGCATCGGAGGAACCGGTACAGTAAAGGCCTCCTTGGGGGGAGAGTCATACTGCAGGGCTTCGAGCTCCTCGGCTCGAGGCTCCTCCTCAGGGTCTGCGGGGAAGGCCAAGGCTTTGGCCATGTCCCGCACGAAGTCCGAGAACCGGGTATCCTCCGGTGGGGACCTTCTCCGAGGCTCGGACTCCGGTGAGTCCAAAGGGACGCACCGGGTCCGGTAGGTGTCCGGTGACTCCTCGTCCTCCGTCTCCCACCATGACTCCTCCGAGGAGGAATCGAGCGACTCCGGCACCATCCGCCCCGACACCGAGGGTACCGGCGTCGACGACCTTGGTCCCGAATGGGAGGCCGAGGGTGACCTTGGCTGAGGATCAACTCGAGATCGCATGGTCTCGAGGACTGGCTCGGCCTCTGGGGTCGACTTGGGCGTCGAGGTCCCGGTGGTCGGGGAAGATGCACCGGTGAGACCAGCGATCAGCACCTGCTGCTGCTCCATGAAGGCAGACAGTCTGCACTCCAGGGCCGTCAACCTGAGACCAAGCTCAGGAGACCCAGCAGCCTTTGAATCGGGCCCTGACAGCGTCATGCCCGACATCGATCCCCCGGAGGAGAGTCCACGAGGACTACAGTACTCACGTGGCTCAGGGCCTCCGTCTCCACACGAGGATGCTTGGCAGGCCTCTCTGACTCCGAAGACCTGGGACAGCGTTTGGGGCTATGCGACTTGGCCCTTGAGGAGCCAAGAGCGTCCACCAAGGCCGCCCTCGCAGGTTTCTTCTTCCTTTGTTGCTCCCGCGAGGGGACCTTCTTTCAGAGGAGCCCCGACGATGCTCGGGGTCAGACTCCCGAGGCGTCGAGGCCTCTGATGAAGTCCGGACCCGTCCAGACAGAGGGTCTGAAAAGATCCTCTCACGTTGGTGCTGATGGCTCCACAATGCCTTCGAGGACATTTTGCCACATGGGCCACAACCGATGGAGTCATGGTCGAGCCTGAGGCACTGGAGGCAGCAGTCTTGTGTGTCGGTAAGAGACATAAGTTTCTTACACCGATCACACTTCTTAAACCCACTGGCAGCCAATGGGGGAAAAAGGGCCCCTGCAAGGTTGAAAGACAGGGCTGCCAGGGAAAAATAGAAAAAGGTGCGAACGCAGTCACTAAGGACAAAACCCGAAAAACTAGGAGTCGGGATCGGCACCGGTGTACCGGGCCCAGGCGGGAAAGGGAACCGGTGTCGAACCGAGAAACAAACAAAGATTCAATGCCGAAAAATCAACTTTTTCACAGGTAACACAGACACACGTCCATAGGGCTCTGTGGAAAAAAGAAGACTGAGCAAGAAGGCACCCTTGGGCAGGAAGGGGACCGCACATGCGTGCTGTATTCCCAAAGGCTTTCCTTGAAAGCTGGGGAAATGCTCCGCATGGGGGCTCCGTCGGCGCCGACATCACCCATATGTGAGGACTGACTTCCTGCTTGGTCCTAGAGAAGAATCTGTATGAGATGGCAGGCATTTATCCCAGAAAGTTTTGTTTTGCAAAGCATTTCTAGAAACCTCTATATAACTACGTTAATTTTCTGATCATTCTGTAAAAATAACACTTTACATTCTTTTATCACCTTTGTATAGATACTTTTGTAAAAACAACAATTTAAACCTTTCTATCAATCACCAGCCTCCAAAGGGGAGAGGGAGACCAGCAAGGAGGAGGTTACAATAGTCTAGACGGGAGGTAACTAAAGAGTGGATAAATGTACCCCCCAATACTTGTCGGACGTTATTCGTCTCCAGCCCTCCCCACGTCTTCTCCGATCCGCCTTCGGTAACCGCCTCTTTCTTCCTTCCCCCTCCCAGGCCCACTTAGAACTGACCCGCCACACCGCCTTCTTTTTCTTGGGCCCTGCTCTTTGGAACTCACTCCCTTTATTTCTTCGTCTAGAACTCTCCTACCCCTGCTTTAAGAATCTCCTCAAGACACATCTCTTCTGCCAAGCCTTCGACCTCCCCCCCCCGATGATGGTGCCTTGTCCCCTGGCCGTGCCCCTCACCCCCCACGATTATCCCCTTGAGAGTCCGCTCCCCTTCCCCTTCCTTTTCTCCGCTTCCCGCCCTACTGTCCCTCTTGCCCCTACTGGGCTCTTCCCCCTTTCTATCTTTAATCTGTCTCTTCCTTTCCTATCGGTTTTTGGCGTTCCTTTCTTTGTTTCCAGTAGCCTGTTGTTGTATTGTACACCGCCCTGATGCTTCGGCCTGGGCGGTTCATCAAATTGTGCAAATAAAGATAAAGATAAAAGATTTATTTATTTCTCTTATATACCATGCTATTTGACATCAGTGCGGTTTACATGGAACACTACATTGAACAGGGCATTATAACTTGGAGATAACTATTTTACAGGGAACATGGGCAATGGAGGGTTAAGTGGCTTGCCCAAGACCACAAGGAGCACCTGTGGGACTAGAAACCCCAGTCCTTCCGGCCCAAGGTTGCTGTCCTCTAGTGGGATTTGAACCCTGGCTTGAAGTACCTTGCCCCAACCACTAGGCCACTCCTCCACTCCAAAATGTCTTAGTAGTGTGTGTAGTAAGGAAGGGACACATTTTATCAATGTTATAGAGAAAGAAGAGACAGGATTTAGCTGTCTGTTGGATGTGTGCAGAGAATGAAATGTAAAGGTCTGAATGTCCACCTGTGTGTATGTATATCTGGGTCTTATTTTCTGCAAATTGACACAAAAGAAATTGTGCAAAAGAAAGAGCGAGAGAGGAAAAGAGAATCCAAAGACATTGCAGGAAACAGAAACTGAGAGCATCATGGGAGTGGAATGAGAAGGAAGAGCCTCAGAGGCTTGCAAGGAATAAAGAGCAGAATTTTCTTTCCTGGACTGAGCAGTGCCAGTCTCATTTCCCCTTCTGCTTGCCCCATGCAGTGTGTGTGTCTCCGAGGCTGGATCTTGGCACTGCCTCCCCTGCTGCCGGCCTCCTGCCAATCTCCTACCTGCTGAGTAGAAAACCTTGCGGCCATTCTCCTGCCCTTCTCTGGAACACTTCTTGGTTCCTCTTTGCAAAGCTGGTGGTGTGAATTCTGCTGGTGCTAACACAAAGTGTTTTTCCGGGTAGCTTCAGTGGAAGGAAGTGTGAACAGAAAACAGAGGGAGGGATGCTGGACACCGAGTACCCTCCTCCAGCTCTGCGAAGCCTGAGAAAGGGGCTGTACTAATACTGGATCATCTCACAGATCCACTTCCTGAGATATTCAGGCAGATAAAACAAGGCAAGATGGAGGAGTTACAAACAACAAAATGCCCTGGAGAAATTCACGTGTCTGATCTATAGAAAAAAAGATTTTATATGCACAGAACAAGTTCCAGCTACAGAGCGCTATAAAAAAAACCTACAGTTTCTCGATGGGAGTGTCACAGTGCCCTCTGGGAATTGTAGTCCTTCCTAGGAACAATTCTCTGTTTGGGAGCATCAGAGTGCACTCTGGGAGCTGTAGTCCTTCCTACAACGTATTACTCTATGGGAGTGTCACAATGCAGTCTCAGGTGCTGTAGTCATTCCTAGGGTGTATTTTTCTGTGGGAGTGATATAGTGCACTTTGGGAGCTGTAGTCCTTCCTAGGAGGGATTCACTGTTTGGGAGTGTCACAGTGCACTCTGGGAGCTGTAGTCTTTTGTAGGAGGGATTGTCTGTTTCAGACTGTCGCAATGAACTCTGGGAGCTGTAGTACTTCCTAGGTGGGATTACTATGTGGGAGTGTCACAGTGCACTCTGTGAGCTGTATTCCTTCAAAGGGGATATTACTGTGTGGCAGTGTCACAATGCACTCTTGGAACTGTAGTCCTTCCTAGGAGGGATTCTCTGTTTGGGAGCATCACAGTGCACTGTGGGAGCTGTAGTCCTTCCTAGTAGGGATTACTGTGTGCACATATCACAGTGCACCCTGGGAGCTGTAGTCCTTCTTAGGGAGTATTACTCTGTGGGAGTGTCACAGTGCACTCTTGGAACTGTGGTCCTTCCTAGGAGGGATTCTCTGTTTGGGAGCATCACAGTGCACTCTGGGAGCTGTAGTCCTTCCTAGGAGGTATTACTCTGTGGAAGTGTCACAGTGCACCCTGGGAGCTGTGGTCCTTCCTAGGGAGTATTACTCTGTGGAGTGTCACAGTATACTCTCAGGTGCTGTAGACGTTTCTAGCAGGTATTTATTTCTGGGACTGTTACTGTTACAGCTTGTGGGATTGCAGATCCAGCCTTTGTTCATCTTCTGAGCATCTCATGCACTCTTGGAATCAGCCCAGGATAGGGGGGAAGGAAGGAGAAAGCATGGTGAGCCTTTATTACTGAAGCTTGTGCTTTGTAGAAAGTTCATCGGAGCGTGATACACTGAAGGAAAAATAAACCTCCTAACATAGTATGTGAGAGCAGATAATGACCTGCATGGAACAGAGTGGAGGAATAGCCTAATGGTTAGAACAATGAGACCACGGTTTGATTCTTACTAGCACTCCTTGTGGCCTTGGGCAAGTCACTTAACCCTCCTTTGCCTCAGAAAAATCCAAGTTATCAATATTCTTGTTTAATGTTCATTGCCAAGTTCAAGTTACAACATAACCTGCTTTAATTAAATGAAAAAGCGATATATAAAAAAAACTGTTAAAAAATAAAAATGGGAATCTAGTCTATGGGGTATATTTACTAAACTGCATTAGTGCGATTCGCGTTAGGAGCCACGGTAGAGACAGAAACCCCAAATAAGGACATGGGCGGTACATCGTTTCCGAGAACGCGCGTTACAAGGCGCCATAAATGAACGAGCGCTACAGGGCACGTTACCGCGCGTTAATCTTAAGAAGGCGCGCAGGCATACAAGCACAGCAACAGAGCTGTAGCACAATGGTTACAACACTGACTGATGGTACAGGGGTCATGGGTTTGTTTCCCCAGTGGGCCTAATGTATAAAGCTGGCTGAGGCAGCACCCTTTGCATTTAAGTAGCGATTGTTGAGGCATGTGACATGTATTTTAATTAGTGCTGCCAGCAAACACACCCTCACGGTGGCATAACCTAAGGTGCTGCATAAGGCACCCCATAACGCACTCCATAGGACACATTATAAAGTGTACTGTCCGCCAAGGCACCCTATAATGTCCCCTATAGGACACCTTATAAGGATGTGAACAAAGCCCTGGCTGGCTGCAGGACTGCACGTCACCACACAAACTGTCTGCTGTGGTTACCAGGATAGAGGTAACCCACCCGTACCCATGATGCACTGCACATGCAAATCAGCAGTCGAGAGATGGGCACAAGATGGGGTATGCACCCCCACAGCACCTCGGCCTGGTAGGGGGAACAGACCATGTGTGGCACTGCCACAAAGTAGCCACAGACAGTCACATTGTGCGGGTACAGTACCCACCCTGAGGTTGAGGTGGGGCGCCCAGCACCAGGTCCACAGCACCTTTCATGGCTGAAATACGCCATGCTGCAGGTCCCCATCAGTGTGTGATAGGTAGTTCAGGTAGACACACCTAGGATACATCTGTGTCCTGCTGTTTGTCTCGGTCATGTCTAGTCCCTATGGGCGATGCTGTACCCAGAATAGTGCATATCCTGTGTTGGTGCCAAGGATACCTGCTGTAGGTGGGGGGGAATGGGGGGAGTGGGTGGGGGGGAATGGGGGGGAATGGGGGGAGGGGGGGGGTGGGGGTGGGGTGGGGGGGGGGGAATGGGGGGGAGGGGGGGGTGGGTGGGGGGGGGCCTGGGGGGGAATGGGGGGGAGGGGGTGGAAGGGGGGGGAGGGGGAGGGGGGGGGGGGGGAATGGGGGGGGGGGGGGGGGGGGGGGAATGGGGGGGAGGGGGTGAATGGGGGGGAGGGGGGAGGGGGTGGGGTGGGGGGGGGAAATGGGGGGGAATGGGGGGGGAGGGGGGGAATGGGGGGGGAGGGGGAGGGGGTGGGGGGGGGGTGGGTGGGAATGGGGGGGGGAGTGGGTGGGTGGGGGGGAGTGGGTGGGGGGGAATGGGGGTGGGTGGTGGGGGGAGTGGGTGGGGGGGAATGGGGGGGAGTGGGGGGGTGGGGTGGGGGAGGGGGGGAGGGGTGGGGGAGGTTTGCTTGGAATAAATTGTCTGAACGGAACACGGCCACGAAATGTAAGCAGTTGCTCATCCACAGTAACATTTTCCCCAGGAACAAAGGCGTCACTTAGAGTTGCTTTGCTTCTCAGGTATCAAAAACGTGTCTGATTGGAGCAAGCTTATCCACGCCTCGTTCATGTCTGTTGGTTGCATCATCAAGCAATTTGCTGAAAACAGTTACGGGCCATATTTTTGCCGAAAACAGAATGATCATCTTCAAGGTTCCACAACTGAACTATGGATTCATTTTGTGACTTGTACACGCCTGAGAGGATCAGAAGTCCAAGAAAATGATGAAATTCTCTGCCTGTCAAATCTTTCCAGGTGTTGTCATAAATGTGTCTTCCTTGTTTGCTCGTCCACATCATGATTTCATTCAATAAGTTCTTCCTCATGAACAAGTGGAATGCTGCGAGAGGGCCATCAACATTTCATACAGCATACCTTGTAGGACCTTGTTGTACGGGCATGACATTAGCTCTGGCGTATCTTCCAGCAGCTTGCTTTATAGGTTTCCTGTTCCATGATGTGGCATCCTTAGATACATAGGCTTCAATGGCAACATTTGTGCTTATAGTTGATGACCTCTTAGCTCCTCTACGACCACAACTAAGATTCCTCACAGATGATACTGACACCGAGGACTTCTGCCTTCTTCCCCGTCCAGCACAGCCTCGACCTGTAACTTTGCTGCAGGCAATGTTACTGGCTCAACATCAGTCTCACATTCACTTGGCGACCAACTGCTGTCGCCATCTGAATCATGACTGTCATCATCAGATTTATCGCCCGAGCTTGGCTGATATGCTTCTTCGCTTGCTGAATATGCTGTATCATCAGACAACTCAGAGCCGTCACTGTCAGCATCTCGTTCCAATATTTCTCTCACTTGGGCAGCTGAATACTTTCATTTTGACATCATAAACAATAACCTAAAATAAATAAACATAGTAACATAGTAAATGACAGCAGATAAAGACCAGCATGGTCCATCTAGTCTGCCCAGCAAGATGGCAAGAGTAGGTGCACCTGTCGCTCTGTGCAGGCTACCCCTCCCCATGTCTTTGTTTAGGGGTAAACCCACCACTCCATGTAGGACACCCCTATTTGTTGAGATGTTATATATTTGTTGAGACGTTATATGGTTCAGAAGTTAGATGGTACAGTTTATTTTGTTTTTATCCTATTGCTGTAAAGGGATCCTCTGTGTTTGTCCCATGCCTTTTTGAATTCTGTCACCGTGTTTGCCCCTACCACTTCCATCGGGAAGGCATTCCAAGCATCCACCACCCTTTCAGTGAAAAAAATATTTCCTGACATTGCCTTTCAATTTACCCCCTTGCAGCTTCATGTTATGCCCTCTAGTTTTACAGGTTCCCTGTCTTTGGAAGAGGTTTGTTTGTTCTTCATTTTTCTTTAAATATTTAAAGCTCTGAATCATATCTCCCCTGTCCCTCCTCTCCTCCAAAGTGTACATATTTAGGTATTCAAGTCTCTTCTCATAAGGCTTCTGACGCAGGCTCCAAATCATTTTGGTTGCCTTCCTCTGAACAGTTTCCAGTCTTTTTACATCTTTTGCAAGATATGGTCTCCAAAACTGAACACAGTATTCCAAGTGAGGCCTCACCAGTGACTTATACAGTGGCATAAGTACCTCTTCTTTTCTGCTGGTAATCCCTCTTTGTATGCAGCCCAACATCCTCCTGGCTTTTGCCACCGCCTTGTCGCACTGTTTTGCCACCTTGAGATCATCAGAGATAATCACACCAAGGTCTTTCTCCTGAAACATGCATACCAACCTCTCGCCCCCTATCGCGTATATTTCTCTTGGATTTCTGCTACCCAAGTGCATGACATTGCACTTTTTCATATTAAATAGTAGCTGCCAAGCATTAGACCAGTCTTCCAGCTTTTGTAGATCTTTCTTCATGTTAAGCACTCCCTCGGGAGAGTCCACTCTGTTGCAAAATTTTGTGTCGTCTGCAAAAAGACAGACTTTTCCATTCAGTCCTTCAGCAATATCACTCACAAATACATTGAACAGTGCAGGGCCCAGGACCGAACCCTGGGGCACCCCGCTAATCACCTTCCTCTCATCCGAGTGAGCTCCATGCACAATCACCTTCTGTCATCTGTCAGTCAATCAATTTCTAATCCAGTTTACCATCTTGGGACCCATCCCCAAGCTACTGAGTTTGTTGACAAGCCTCCTATGAGGAACAGTATCAAAAGCTTTGCTGAAATCCAGGTAGATGACATCCATCGCATGCCCCTAATCTAGTTCCCTGGTCACCCAGTCCAAGAACTCAATCAGATTTGTTTGGCAAGATCGTCCTTCGGTAAAACCATGTTGCCTCGGGTCTTGCAACCTGTTGGTTTTGAGAAAGTTCACTATTCGCTCTTTCAGGAGCGCCTCCATCACTTTTCCCGCCATTGAGGTAAGGCTCACGGGCCTGTAGTTTGACACTTCTTCCCTGTCACCACTTTTGTGTAGAGGTACGACATCAGCCATTCTCCAGTCCTGAGGAACCTCTCCTGTTTGTTGAGATGTTGGTCATACCTGGTGGCTGTCTCCACAGCCACCAGGTATGACCAACTCACAATAACTCCATCCCACATGCATACAGTTACCTATTTCAATGTTTCACACATGTAGATAGTTTCCCCTGTTATCCAAGTTGATTGCTCCTGTTTATTGTAATGACCTGACTCTTGTTTATTGTCGGATACTGTTAGTTTTATGTAAACCACGCTGATCGCAAATAGTGCGGTATATAAGAAATGTAAATAAATAAATAAATAAGGATCTGCTGAAGACATCCCTTAACGGTCCTGCAAAAACCTCTCTGAGCTCTTTCAGTATCCTGGGATGTATCCCATCTGGTCCCATGGCTTTGTCCACTTTCAGTTTAGCAAGTTGTTCTAACACCTCGTCTTCTGTGAATGGTGTGGTATCTACTTCATTCCCATTTTTATATTTGGGATTCACAGCTGGTCCATCTCCAGGATCTTCTTTAGTAAAAACAGAGCAGAAGTATTTGTTTAGCAATTTCGCTTTTTCAGTGTCACTTTCCACGAGTCCTTTCCCAGCACTTCTGAGTCCTGCAATTCCAACTCTGATCTTCTTCCTTTCCTGAATATACCTGAAGAAAGTTTTGTCGCCACCCTTAACATCTTTAGCCATCTTTTCCTCTGCCTTTGATTTTGCTATCCTTATTACTCTTTTAGACTCTTTGAGTTGGATCCTGTATTCATTTCTGTGTTCTTCTGTTTGCAAGCTTTTGAATTTTGCAAAAGTTGTGGTTTTTGCCTTTATTTGAGCAGCCACCTCTTTGGAAAACCAAATAGGTTTCCTTCTCCTCTTGCTTTTACTTACTTTTCTTACATATTTATCTGTTGCCCCTTTTATTACCTCCTTTAGTTTAGCCCACTGCAATTCCACTTCCTTTATCTCCTTCCACCCCGTCATCTCCTCCTTTAAGTACTCTGCCATTTTATTGAAGTCAGTGTATTTGAAGTTTAGGACTTTGAGCTTGCTATGATTGGCCTGTACCATGGCTTTTATCTCAAACCACACCGTGTGATGGTCGCTGTTGCTCACAGGGGCACTCATGCAGACTTTCGACACACTATCACCGTTGGTGAGCACTACATCCAGCGTTGAGCTTTCCCTGGTTGGTTCCATCACCATTTGTCTAAATAATGCATCTTGGAGAGCATCCACAATTTTTTTGCTTCTTTCCAGATGTGCAGAAGGAGTAATCCAATCCACATCAGGTAGATTAAAGTCCCCCAATATGATTGCTTCCCCCTTTGTTGCTATCTTGGCAATATCTATAATCAATTCATTGTCTCTCTCCTCAATTTGACGGAGGTCTGTAGACTACAGCAATATGGATGACAGTGCCATCTCCTCTTTCCAACGCAATCCAGAGCGCTTCTTCTTTTCCCCATGTCCCCTGCATTTCAGTAGCTTTAATATTGCTTTTGACATACAAGGCTACTCCTCCTCCTTTTCCATTTCCTCTGTCTCTTCTGAATAGATTATAGCCAGCTATGGCTATATCCCAATCATGTGATTCATTAAACCATGTTTCTGTAATGGCCACAATGTCCAAATCCGTTTCCACCATTAGGGCTTCCAGGTCTGGAATTTTGTTGGCTAAGCTTCGAGCATTTGTTCTCATTGCTTTCCAGCATTTTTCTGGCTTGTGTGTATTTTGCATTGATTTTGTTCTGTCCACTTCTTCCCGCATGTTTTTGATGTATGGTTTAAAAGTGTGGCTGTTTCTGATGTTGTTCTGCTTTTGCTGGGGGTGGCAGGCAGATGTTGACCTTCCACATCCATCACCCCCTTTTCCTAGTTTAAATGCATATCAACATACTGCCTGAATTTTTCACTTAGGATTCTTTTCCCTGCGGAAAAAAAAGATAAAGTTGAATAAAATGCAAAGCAGTTTTACTATAGGTGTACAATAATCTGATGAACGAGCTGAAAGCCTTTAGATTTCATTGGAAATAATGAGAGAACGTATGATATCAATTACAGAAAATGTGTAATTTTCATAAAATAAGAGTACAAAAAATAAATGATACATAATTAATGATAAATACCTTTGTCAGATCAAAAAATTCACAAAACTGCAAATTGTATCACAATCCAAACCGGACATAAGCAACTGGGGTCAAAAATGACCCCACTGGTACTCTGTGCTGCAATTCATCACTAGCGTCACCTAGCGGATGAAAATTATTCCTCTCATGGTGCAATATAAAGAGAATATTGACATGTGAAAAGTCATAAAAAGATTGCATTCTTGAACAACTAGTTTCCAAGATATGCGTTGTGAAACTTGCAATGGGGTCACTTTTGACCCCATTGGTACTCCCAGGGTTAAAGGCTTTTGGTTGGGAGAAGATAGCAACATTATAGTCAGCAAAAGAAACTTCTATACTTATTAAGGGAGTGCCAGCTTGCTGATGTGAAGGAACATGAGAACACACATAACAATTCTGAGTTGTCTGTGAGGTAATTTCTTTGAGTAACTTTACATGAAGGTTCTGTTCCCAGTGGCCGAAATAGGGTTCGGGGGTTGTGGTGATAACAGGTTGCTTTACAGGGAGCGATACCTTTTAGTTCTCTTTCACAAGTTTCCTGTCCTTTAGGGTCGTAATTATGTACTTCTCTCAACTGGAGTTGGGTCTTATGCATACGGAGGCATTGCGGGAGTTAAGTTGCAAAATGCCTATGAGTTCTTCCTGGGTACACAGGGCTCGGGACTTGGCAGGATAATAAGTGATGTTGATCAAACTGTTGGGGCAGGTGGATATAACTGTCTCAATCTTACCAACATTCTCCTGAATGCGTGAAGTGTTATCCTGGATACTAGAGGCAAAGTCTGCTGATTGAGATTGAACTACTCATGATACAGTAGCAATAGCATCCCAAATGGATTCAAGGGTGAAAGTCGCAGGCCTAGGAAGAAAAGAGGCCGGAACAGGCAACACTGGCGAAGTAAACTGAGGGCTCTGTTCCCCCAATGATTATGACTCCAGATATTCCGCCGGATGGAATATGTCCACCACCTCCCTGCGTTCCACAGGGGTCTGCAAAGCCTCACCGTCGCTCAGTTTCCCTTGAGAAGCGCACACATTCCCCACCGCGGGAGGTATAGGCATCGCAGCAGCGAAGGCAGGGCCAGCAGTAGCAGGACGTGCCAGCGGCATTCTCTGCGCGGGGGAGAGAGACGTTTCCACATCCGATGGCAGCGAAGTGACCTCTTCACCATGCACCGCCAAGCCGGCACAAACCTCCGCTTTCTGGTCCAGGGTCAATGTAACAAAACGGTCCATCGGACCGGTGGATGGCTGTTGGGGCTCTGAGGGAAGAGCCCTCAACTTCCCTTTTCTTTTTGGCATCCGTTCAAGCGAATCTCTCAGCGGCCATCTTGAGAAGACTCCTAACCAGTTGAACTTTCTTTCTGACCAGTCTTCTGCACTCTTGAAGGACAATGAGATTCTCTGTTACAAGCTAGAAATTCTGGAAAATGTTGCTAGAGCCGCTAATTTGCGGGTCTTGAATTTTCCACAATCTCAGGGGGTAACAGCGACTGATATGTTTAAAAAATATCTTCATGAAATTCTCAAGGTCCCGGTTGACTTGTTCCCACCACTGAATAAGGTTTACTATCTCCCCCGAGGGAAAAAAGATTCTGTGGTTCCTTCTGATGTATCCAATATTGATTTGATGTTCTGAATGTTTCTAATCTTTTGGATGATACTGGAGGTGTGGGTTGTGTACCAGCTACTTTGATAGTTCAATGTGCTTTAATTTCTGATAAGGAATGGCTTCTCAAAATATTTTTCAAGAAGCGTTCAGAGTCCTTTTTGGGTTTAACTATTTCTATCTTCCCTGATCTTACTCAGGAAACTCAGAAGCATCGTAAACAGTTTTTGTTATTGAAACCTGGAGTGTTGCAACTGGGTGGCTCCTTTTTCCTGCGATATCCTTTGCTACATTTATTAATGCCAGGATTCCCCCTAATGATGCTCTAGAATAGTTGTTTTCTGCTTAATGTAGTAGTCTGGGGTACCTCACGGCCACTTGAGTTTTTATGATACGATTTCTTAAGTTTTGTAGACCAATTTTCTCTTGTTTTGGTCTTTTTTCTTCCTTCCTTCCTCTCGTACATGTTGGCCTGTATGAGCATTATAGGATTATTTCTTTTTGATCTTGTGTGGTTTAAATTTATGTCCCTATGTAACAGTCTCATTTTCTTTCAAGATGGTGTTATGCTTTTCTTGAGTGCTTATGTAAAAAAGTCTATAAATAAATAAATAAAAAACTGTTGAGGCAGTGTGAGAAATCCTTATACTGGGGACACAGGCACCGTTCCTTACTCAATCCTGATCCAAAAGGGCCAGGACTTATCACAGGAAGGTAAGCAAAGTAGAGGAGATAAACAAACATTATTGAGAGGGAGGTACACTGGAGGGGACTGCCCATTCCACAATAAGCAAGGGAACAATAGCCTCTATAAACAGGACACTAAGGGGTATGTTTACTAAAACCCTGTTAGGTGCGCGCCGCGCTATTGTGCGGGATGCCATATAAGGAGTGGGCGTTTCAGTCAGAAAAAAGCAAAACCGGGATTAATCATGCGCTAATGTGCGCTGCGCTCATGTGTGCCACGCACATTAGCGCATGAGAAACTTGCACGGGAAGCATAAGTGGCGCGCTGATGTTCAAGCACAGAAACAAAGCCACAGTACAATGGTGAAGACACTGACTAATGGTGCAGGGATCATGGGTTTAATCCCCACTGTGCCGAATGAAGAAGGCTGGCTGAGGCATTACCTATTATGGGGAAGATTGCTTTAGGAGGCATTTTATTTATATTTTAATTACTTCTACTAGCAAACGCACTCTCAAAGCGTTTTAACATAAGGCGCCCCATAAGACACATTTTAAAGTGCACTGTCTGCCAAGGCACCCTAGAATGTTGCTTATAGGGTGCTTTAAGGGTGCTGTATGAGGTACCGCAAGGTTACAGCACTGTGCAGTTTAAGGAATGAAAATCATAAGTAGGTGCGCTGACATACAAGGAGGAGCAGCAGTGTAGCCCAATGGTTAAGACCCTGACCAATGATGCAGGAGTCATGGGTTCAATCCCCCACTGTGCCTAATGAAGAAGGCTGGCTGAGGCATTGCCTGTTATAGGTAATAGTGCTGTAGGGAGCATTTTATTTTTATTTTAATTAGTGATGCCAGCAAACACACCCTCAAAGTATTGTAACATAAGGTGCTGCATAAGGCGCCTCATAGGGTACCCCAGAGGGCACATTCTAAAGTGCACTGTCCGCCACGGCACCCTACAGTGTTTCTGAAAGGGTGGCCTATAGGGCGCCATATAGGGTGCCCTATGAGGCACAGCAAGGTCATAGCACTGTGTTTGATGGCAGCTCTGAAGAGGGCTTTAAACTAGATTCGTTGGGGATGGGTGAAGAAAGCCCCCAGGTAAGTGAAAGCCCCCAGGTAAGTGATACATTAAATACCTTTATGGAAATGGGTAACAGGGGTAACATATGGAAAGCAGTGTGTATTAATGCGCGTAGCATGGGAAATAAGATCCCTGAAGTTGAAGCTTTGGTGGGAGTGGCTGACTTGGATTTAGTGGCAGTTACAGAAACATGGTTCACAGAAAACCATGACTGGGATGTAACTATACCTGGCTATACTTTATTCAGAAAGGACAGGGTAGGAAGAAGGGGAGGAGGAGTGGCACTATATGTAAAACTACTATTAAAGCTTTGGAATTACAGAGCTTAAAAGGGAGAGAGGAGGCATTGTGGGTTAAACTAGAAAGAGGGAAAGAGAAATCTATTTGCATTGGTGTGATATACAGACCTCCCTCACAAGAGGAAGAGGTAGAGAGAGAGTTAATTGAAGACATACGCAGCATTGCTAGGAAAGGGGAAGTGCTACTGCTAGGAGATTTCAATATGCCAGATGTTGATTGGCACATTCCTGCTGCAGTATCATCTAGGAGTAAGGAGATCCTGGATTCTCTACAGGGAGAACTATTCAGGCAATTGGTAACAGACCCCACACGTGAAGGGGCCATACTGGACTTGGTGCTTACCAATGGTGAAAGTGTTTCTGATGTTGTAGTGGGAGATCATTTTTCATCCAGTGATCACCAGATGGTGTGGTTCAGTATTAGGACTAGGGCTGTTAGAATCCATTCCAAGGTGAAGATCTTAGACTTTAGGAAGACTAACTTTGCGAAGATGGGCCAATACCTCAGGGAGTCGTTAGTGGGATGGGAACAGCTGGGGGATGTAGAAAAACAGTGGGCAAAACTGAAAGGGGGTATTTTAAAAGCAACCAACCTTTTTGTTAAAATGGTAAATAAAGGCAAAAGGAACAGGAGACCGCTATGGTTTTCGAAGGAAGTAGCTGAAAAAGTGAAGAAAAAGAGGGCGGCCTTCATGAAATACAAGAGATCACAGAGAGAGGAAGACAGGCATCTGTATTTGGAAAAACTTAGAGAAGCTAGCAAAGTAGTCAAGAAGGCAAAGATTCAAAAGAAGGAGGAAATAGCCAATGCAATAAAATGGGGGGATAAGACATTTTTCAGATATATTAGTGAGAAGAGGAAGGGCAAAAGTGGTATTGTCAGACTCAAGAGTGCAGGGGGTGAATATGTAGAAGCTGATAAGGATAAAGCGGAATTGCTTAACAAATATTTTTGTTCTGTGTTCACAGATGAAGAACCAGGAGCAGGACCTCAGAAAACACCCACAAATAAGAACAGAAGCGAGGGACATCTTGAACAATTTTCAGAAGACTGTGTTCGTGGGAAACTAGCTCAACTTAAAGTAGACAAAGCGATGGGACCGGATGGGATACACCCTAGAATACTGAGGGAACTTGGGGACGTTCTAGCAACTCCACTGACTGACCTTTTCAATGCCTCGTTGGAGTCGGGAGTGGTGCCAAAGGACTGGAGAGAGGCTCATGTGGTGCCTTTACACAAAAGCGGAAGTAAGGATGTGGTTGAAAACTACAGGCCGGTTAGTTTAACTTCAGTGGTGAGTAAATTATTGGAAACGCTGCTGAAAGAGAAAATAGTGAGGTTTCTGGAGTCCGGCGGATTACAGGATCCGAGGCAGCATGGATTCACCAGAGGCAGGTCTTGTCAGACAAATCTGATTGATTTCTTTGACTGGGTGACCAGGGAGTTGGACCGAGGGAGAGCTCTAGATGTGGTGTATTTAGATTTCAGTAAAGCCTTTGACACTGTTCCTCACAGGCGACTTATAAACAAACTGAGCACCCTAGGGATGGACCCTAAAGTTACTGTTTGGGTTAGAAATTGGTTGGGTGGGAGGCGACAAAGAGTACAAGTAAATGGAGCTCACTCTGAGGAGAAGGATGTTACCAGTGGTGTGCCCCAGGGATCTGTCCTTGGTCCGATTCTTTTTAACATCTTTGTTAGTGATATAGCGGAACGGCTGTCGGGTAAGGTTTGCCTCTTTGCGGATGATACCAAAATCTGCAATAGAGTAGACACCCAGGAAGGTGTAGATAACATGAGGAGGGATCTAGCTAAGCTTGAAGAATGGTCTAGAATTTGGCAGCTGGGATTTAATGTTAAAAAATGTAAGGTCAGGCATTTGGGCTGCAGCAATCCAAGGGAGCAATATAGTATAGGAGGTGAAGTACTTTTGTCCACTAAAGAAGAGCGGGACGTAGGCGTGGTTGGTCTGATGATCTTAAAGTAGCTAAACAGGTAGAAAAGGCGACGGCAAAAGCTAGAAGGATGCTTGGGTGCATACGGAGAGGAATGGCTAGCAGAAAAAAGGAGGTGATAATGCCTCTGTATAAGTCTTTGGTGCGACCTCATTTGGAGTATGGTGTGCAATTCTGGAGACCGCACCTTCAAAAGGATGTGAACAGGATGGAGTCGGTGCAGAGGGTTGCTACTAAGATGATTAGTGGTCTTCGTTATAAAGCTTATGAGGACAGACTTAAGGATCTTAATATGTACACCTTAGAGGAAAGGCGGGATAGAGGTGATATGATTGAGATGTTTAAATACCTCTGTGGCATAAATGTTCAGGGAGAGAGCCTCTTTCAATTGAAAGCAAGTTCTGCGACGAGGGGACATGGGATGAGGGTGAAGGGAGATAGATTCAGGAGTGATATGCGGAAATATTTCTTTACGGAAAGAGTAGTGGATCCGTGGAATAGTCTCCCAGTGGAGGTGGTAGAGATGAGGACAGTAACTGAATTCAAAAAAGCATGGGACCAACACAGAGGATCTCTAAAGGTAAAAAGTGGACTGTTGTAGTTGTTGTTATGGAAGGACAGACTAGATGGGCCTTGTGGTCTTTTTCTGTCATCATGTTTCTATGTTTCTATGTTTCTATTTAAACGCATGGAAATCTAAAGTAGGTGCGCTGACATGCAAGGAGGAACAGCAGTGTAGCACAATGGTTAAGGCACTGACTGCTGATTCAGGGGTCATGAGTTTGCTCCCCAGTGTGCCTAATATGTAAGGCTGGCTGAGGCATCAGCTTTGCAATGTATGTATTGTTTCCTACAGCACTTCATTTGTATTTTATTAACTGCTGCCAGCAAACACGCCCTCATGTGCCGTAACTGAAGGTGCCGCATAAGGCACCCTATAAGGCACTCCATAGGGCACATTATAAAGTGCACTGTCCACCACGGCACCCTAAAATGTCCCCTATAGGGCATCCTATAAGTCGCTCCACACGATAACGTATAGTGCACCTTATATGGACGGTAACCATAAGGTGCCCTATAGTGCGCCCTATAAAGCGCCCTCTGAGTCACCTTATGGGTACAGTACGCAGAGAGTGTTTTTGCTGGCAGCAATAATGTACATTAAAAAGAGATAATGCTTTGAGCAGTCCTACCAAATAACTCCACTGTGGGTTTGAACCCATAACCTCTTGCTCCATAGGCAGTGAATTAACCAGTGGGCTACAGCTCTATAGCTACTAGCAAGATCCTGGCTGGCTATAGAGCAGGGGTCTCAAACTCCAGTCCTGGAGGGCCGCAAACCAGTCAGGTTTTCAGGGTATCCCTAATGAATATGCATGAGATATATATGCATTAGAAATAGCCTGCCAAACTGACTGGTTTGTGGCCCTCCAGTGCTGGATTTGGGGACCCCCACCTTACACCTCTGTCATTTAAGATTGTGAGTGGGCAAGGTACAGATGTCCTCGACATCAAAAGAGTAGATAGAATGTGTCACATACCTCCTCGCTTCTCACCACCACCAAAATATTGTCTATTAGACAACTTTTTGGTGGTGGTGAGAAATGAGGAGGGATGTGACCGTGTGTGTTACTGGCACAGAGTAGCTACACACCGTCACATTGTGCGGGTACTGTGCTCACCCTAAGTGTGCGGTGGGGCGCCCAGCACCAGTTCCACAGCACCTTCAAAGGCAGAAATAGGCCATGCTGCAGGTCCCCAGCAGTGCTAATGTGTGAGATAGGTAGTTTCTGCAGAAGCACCTTGGATATATCTGTCTGTCTCAGTCAGGTGTAGCCCCTATGGACCCCTAGGAGGATTATGCTCCACCACCACCCTCCTCCTCCTCCTCCTGGGCTGAGGGTGGTAAACAGGGTCTCCCACCAACAGATCCACATTCTACCTCCCTGCAATGGTGGCAGTAGAGGGGACCATCAACCCCCATCCTGCTGGGGAACAGACACCCTACAGGGCAGTCAATGCAGCTCTGTGCACATCCATAGCACAATAGCAGACAGACATTAGGCCTGGATATGCTAAGCTGCACCCCACCACTATCTGATATTCTCCTGCAGCAAGCCTTCAGTCGCTGCACCCTGCAAGGCACTTCATCAGGACACATACCAGCTGCAGACAGTCCGCTAGCTAGTCCATAGAACGGAGTTACTTACCTGTAACTGGAGTTCTCCGGGGACAGAAGGATAAGTCAGCCACAATTGGTGACGTCATCCGACGGCGCCGAGACGGAAGTACTCTCCATAGCTCAGAAGGGCTTTTTGCCCTTCTGAGCATGGGCCAACTGGCCCCACCCCCTGCCCGCCCCTAGCTAGCCAGTTCGTCCCTAGCTGAGCCTTTTGCCGCTAGGAGGCGGGCACCGGACGGAGGCCGACCCCATCTCAGGGGAGGTGGGCGGGTATGTGTGGCTGACTTATCCTGCTGTCCCCGGAGAACTCCAGTTACAGGTAAGTAACTCCGTTTTCTCCTAGGACAAGCAGGATGAGTCAGCCACAATTGGTGCCTCCCAAGCTGCCATATGCTGTGGGAGATGGGGGAAGGCCGAGAACATCCTTGAAGTCTGGCATGATCGTGCGTTGCGCATTGCAACAAGAAGTATAGGCCTACTATATACGCGAGAAGAGTGGATGCACCTATGTGCAGTCGTAGTGTTGTGGGAATGCATGGCTAGTAGGATTCTATGCTTGCGGGGCTTATAGAGGCCTGCGGGAACATATGGGGGATCACGCACGTGCGGAAGCGGCGTGCAGTTCCCATGCACCGTGCGATTGTAGTAGGGGGAACGCCCCTGCGTGGTGGCAAGATGCCGGTCTGACAAGCAGTGGTGCCGGCCCCTCGAGCAGTGGAGGTTTGGGAGCAACTGCAAAAAGAGGCAGTGCGTCAGTGTGCGGCCATGCCGCCTCAGTCACTGGCCCGAAGAGGAAACGGTCGATGGGACAAAACCCCACCAGGGGATCAACCCACAACCTCTGGCTCCCAGGCAGGGAGGTGACCAGTGGGCTAGGCTCTATTAACTTTGCCTTATTCTCCTAATTAATTATATATATGTATGAATTATGTTGTCAGCTCCTGAACTTCAACTGGAGAGGGAGCAGCCGCGTAGGAGGATAAGAGATAATAGGCAATGTGTAACTTGTGCCGCTGGGCAGGCTTGGTTTAGATTGGCCAGCATTGGAAATAGGGTAGTGGAAGTGACTGGCCTCATCAGACTGTACCACCGATCTAAACCATCAGTGAGTAGAGGTGTGTGTCGGGATAGTAGAGCGGCACCAGCTATGCTATAAGGGCAGTGCGAGGTTGACCACGAATGTTGCAGTGTTTATAAGTCATTCCCGAGGGGGCGACCTGTGCCAGGATGCAGTTCGGATCGTTAGAGCCATCTGTTCGACATGGACTCAGGGCTCAGGGCCTATGGTCTCATACATTTACGGGAGGTGCACCATTCCTGAAGGTGTTTTGTGCACGTGTGATGTGATAGGCCAAGCTGTAAGGTCTTGAAGATGGGCAGGACGTAGGGAGGACCTCCGGGGAGGAATGCCAGGGAAGGCAAAGCATGCGTGCGGGTGAGGCTTTGGTCTCCGCCCGCGTAGCTGGGCCCTTGTCTGCACCCAGGCAGCTGAATTTTCTGGAAGTGCCAGTGGGGCCGGATTCTGGGTAGTGGACAGTTGTACTACCACTACGCCCTGCCGTCAGACTGTGGGATCTCCAGGGTTGCAGCCCACTGGGGCCGGGCAGATCGGAGACCTATTCTAGGCCATGCATGCTCTGGACGGCGAGGGCCTTCAAGAGCAATGGTCTGTGGGGACTGCAGTTTGACCATGTGAGACCCAGGAGCCGTTCGGCCATGTTCTGGTAAGTAGAAGGTGACGGGCTCAGGTCTGGAATACAGCCTGACCACATGGTCAGGAGTTAAGATGGCCGGCGTGTGGATCCATTCATGATGAGGCCCGGTGCAGGACGACGCCTACGGGTTGAGTCCTTGCAGAGGCAGGACTGCTGGAAGCATCCATTCCCTTCCTGTCCAGGCCCCGGAGTGCTGAGCTGCAGTGCACACACAGGTTGGCTCAGGGTAGATCGTAGGAAGATCCAGACTGGGGTCCCAAGCTGGTCTTGAGCTCGACGCTCAGCCTTTCTGCCTCCATGCTATTGGGCGTAGTGCCACAGAGCTTAAAAGGGCAGGTGCCCCCTTGCAGGGTGGAGAAGATGACCAGCGTCATGAAGACGACGACGGAGATGTATCCTCTCGCAATGGGAGGGGTGCATGGTCTTGAGGCGGTACACCAGCAGGCTCAGGGTAATGGATGGCCTGGTTGCTGGGTCACGAAGAAGGGCCGCAGCGGGGCCGTCGCTTCAGATTCCAGGGCTGGCAAGAAGGTTGTTGGCGGACCGGGCAGTGCTGCTGGGTACGAGAGAGGGAAGGCATATCCTGGCCGATGAGGACTATACCTGGCGTTTGTCTGGTGGTTTGCGCAGAGCGAACCGAGTCTGCCGCCACCACGATACGGGTATGTGGCATGGCGGAACATGCCCCGGGAGGCCCGGCTGTGGGGTTCAGTCTGTTCGCTGAGCCGGTGCTGTTAGGAGCGGCTGTTGTTGGCCTTCTCCTGGAAGGCCACCGCCGTTGCCTACCCTTAGGAGCAGAGGATGGTTTCCTGGGCCGTTTGTGGTAGTTGGCTCCTGCAACGTATGTATTAACTGTGGACCATGGACATATTCTTCTGTGCATGCCTGATTGGCAGGCAGGTCCTACAGCGCATGCACTAGTCGGTGGGCTGTGAGCCCTTTTCTTCTGCAAAAGCCTGCAGGGGTTGGTAGGCTATTGTACTGTCTGCCCCTCTCTTCAGCACAGAGGTGTATAAACCTATGTGGAGTCGGGATGACAACAGGCTACGGTGATAAACATATATATATGGGCTTGGTGTGCATGGGCCAGGACTGGGACTTGATGAACTCCCATTCCTGAGTCCACTGGATGTGCGTACTACACCAGTTGTTGCCACGGATGTGCCTAGTGGTGCCTTGTGGGTTGGAGGAGCCCCAGCTGGATTTGAACCTGTGATCATCTGGTCCTACAGGTATTGGCTGTGTCCGCTGCACCACACTGTGGCCATAGGGCAATGTCAGTTCTCGTGTGGTATGCACTCTGAACCATGGCTCTGGAAGGTCTCGGAGGGCCTAGTGCTGAGGGCAGATGCATAGTTAAGATGTGAGGGTCGACCCAAGAGGGTCAGGAGATCTGTTTATGGTCTACCACTCCAGCTGGAAATAGCCACAATCTGTAGCAGTAGTGTCGGCTAAAAATCCAGGACAGGTCCATACCGTGACCAGGGGTAGCTTCGCGGTGGAGCAAGAATGGCTCGGGGGTGGACTTCGCAGGGGGACTGCAGCCCCCAGGAATTCATATTCTCTTTATTTGTTTTATTTGCTCAAAAATTTTTATTTTTTTTTGAGCTAGTGTTTGACCACTGTGTTGGCCACACTTGTATGAAGCTGTCAAGCCACTTTTTGACCACTGCGATGGCCATATTTGCATATGGTTGTCAAGCCACTTGTTGACCTTATGCATATTGGTCTCCTGAAGGACTTATGAGAACCATATTGCCTTGAGGTGGGTGCGGCAAGTGGTAGAGCTGAGGGGTCGACGCACCGACTGTCCTAGCTTATTGTTGGCTGTCACCAAGCATGACCTGTGAGGTTTGCCCCCGGCTGTACAGGCACCCATTACTCCCTTTGGATCGGGATAGTCAGCTATCTGGATAGTGCCGTGGACTAAATGGGCTGGAACTTGTTTCTTTCCCCTTCTACCTTTGCCCCTGGGGTCTGGCAGAGAGGTAGAGAAGTGGAAGTGCCAAGTGGAGGGAGGTCTCCTAACCCCAGTGCATCGTCTGGTATCCTTGTTTTCAGTGTCCCTAGGTCACACTGGTGGAGGTTCCGGTCAAGGGTCGCACCGCCGTCCTGGAGAGTTAAGTGACTTCTCCAAGGGCAGAAGGGGGATTAATGGGAGCCGAACCCTGGTCTTTTAATTCCCGAGTCGATGCGCTCTTCAATTGGAGGCCTTTGCTCTCAGTGACCCAAGGTCACATTGGCCGAAGTTCCAGGTCATAGGGTCATGGGCTCTGCACCAGCGGAGGCTTCCAGGTTCAGGAAGGAGTAGCCCATCCCATAGCCGGAGGCTCATATGGTAGAAGGGCTTTGGGTCTAAGGGAGCTCAGGTGGGATCCCTGGTATTGCGTAGTGCCTTGGAGGGCATAGTGCGCATAGGTCTTGCTGTTGCCCGAGCCTTAGGCTAGTACTTGAACATTGGTTACCTTGCACCGCAGGAAAAACCGGTTGGAATTGACCACACCAGTGGTGGCTGGTATACCGGGTATGACCTAGACTGTGGCTGATGGGAGAGCAGCCATCCGCAGAGTTCATCCCTCCGCAGAGTTCATCCCTCAATTGCTGGGTTGAAGTTTGCTGTTGCCCTAATGGGGTAACCTGTAGGACCAGTAACTCACTGGAGGATCCATAAGTGCTGGAGGCCTTTGTTAGCCCTGGAGCCTGAGGTCCCCCCTCTGGGCAGCTGCCTTACTTGTGCCCATGGTGCAGGAGGGCCAGGCCATGACCAGCTGTGCGGGGCAGAGGACTCACCGTTGGGAGCTGTCCTAACCACTGGCACTGCTGAAGTCTTAGCGCTGCTTGGTGGTTCTGGGCAAGGAGTCCCAGTGAGCCTTTACGCTGACCTCACCTCCTGCATGGCATGACTGGAGGCAGCGGGCCCTTCGGCGCCGAGGGAGGTCTCTCTGCGCCAAGGTCTCTCTGCTGTGGAGTCACCATCCATGTCCCCGGGGCATGGCGGCTTGTGGGATGCTCAGCGCCGAGGCCCATGTTGATGAAGCAGGGGGGCCTCTCAGCGCCGATGCTGCTGCAGAGTTGATGGTCCACAAGCTGAAAGAGGATCGGGGCCGATGGAGGGGTGCCACATCGATCGGCGTGATCACGAATGGTTAAGAACCGTTTATGGCCTTGAGAGCTGAAGAGGGCTCTGGTGCTCATCCAATCTGGTTCGCCGGGGCTTAATTGCTCATCTCTTCCCTTCCTGCCCAGGGGATCCCTGTGCAGGGAGCCTGGGCATCAACCGTTTCCAGCACGGAGAGCGAAGACGGAAGGAAGGCTTTCAGCACTCCTCCGGAGAAGCCATTCGTCTGTACGCCTGCGCCAACGCCTCTGCGCTGAAGGGACCGTCGGCAATCGTGATGTCATCTGCGCTGGTGCCTCCCCCGTGACGTTGGGTCAGCGCCGACCAATGGCGCCGTCGGGGGAGGGGCTTGTGAACTGGCATCAGAGGCAGCGTGCAGCACACTGCAGAAGGAAAATGGCTGCCCCCATAGGTCACCCACGTGCGAGGAGGCCCCGGCAGCCACGCGGCTCTCATCCTGGAAGAGGGCCCCTTCTTGGACAGAGTCGCGTTCAGCGATCCAAGCACGCTGCAGGTTGGAGGCCCGTAGGCACAACCTGAGATGCGGCCAGCCTGCGGCTGGGGTGGAGGCCCTTAGACGCACCCCGAGCGGCGGCAGAGATTGGCGGCCCAAGCCTGCGGCAGGGTGGAGGCCCGCAGGCGCACCCTGAGCGGCGGCGGAGCTGGAGGAGCGCCGGAGAGGTCCCACGAAGGTCTGTGAGTAGTGCTAGCATTAAGCTATCAGTGCACTCCGGTCATACCGCAAGCGGTTGTGAAGAGCTGAAGTGCAGTCCAGAGACCTGGGACAGAGCTTGGAAGAGCATAAAGCAAGTTTAACCGCAATACACATACGGGTAGAAAAGAGTAATCACGCGCAAGAAGAAACATTAATGCAACTTTAATCGCAATATACGTACAAGTAGGAAGGATTAAAATGCGAGATGAGACAGATCAACAGTAAGCATATTTCTAAGATGAGACCAGGCACAATGGCCCGCGGGAGAAAGCTCCGCTGGCCAGCTCAGTGGAAACATTAAGTCAGTTAACTGATATATACATACGATTAGGAGAATAGATCTGTAAAGGAAAAATTGTTGGAGAGTAGAAAAGTCCGTCTTGCTGGCAAGGCGGAAGAACAAAAAACTGGCTAGCTAGGGGCGGGCAGGGGGTGGGGCCAGTTGGCCCATGCTCAGAAGGGCAAAAAGCCCTTCTGAGCTATGGAGAGTACTTCCGTCTCGGCGCCGTCGGATGACGTCACCAATTGTGGCTGACTCATCCTGCTTGTCCTAGGAGAATGCATGTTCCTGGTGGAAATGCATGCACCCAGAACTGGGATGTCAGCATACACACCAAGCAGATAAGTCAGTGACTGGGCCCCAAAAGGAAACCCATAAATATCACATAAAAAAAATGCTAAATAGCACTATGGGGGTGCCTAGCCATGCTGTGGTCACTGCACAGTCAGGGTGAGAGTGATCTCCCAGCAGAACATGCTGAGGCCACCCTATCTGTGTAGGTGGTGGCCGGGCACTAAAATGTCCCAGCCAGTGCCCTGTGCCCTGTGCAGATGCATCCTGGCCAGGTCACCCTGTCCGGGCTATACCCATGGTACCTTGCTCCTCATTATGCAGATTGGCAGGCCAATACTGGCAACAGTGCTGGCAGTGTGGGCTGTGGAGGGTGTTTGCAGCCACCACACACTGGATGAACAGACACACACTCCCACACCTATGCCAGCATTGTGCTACTATAGAGGAGTTTAGCAGCCCTGTCCACCACACCAGTCCTGGGCACAGTACAGGCATGGATATGGTACGCAATACTGTTGGGGGTCACTCCCCAGGGTGGTAAACACTGTCAGAGACCAGACCTGAAGCACACACCGCAGACATCAGAAAGATTGTTATGATGGAGCTCAATCAGCAAACTGCGCTTAACGTAGGAATTGCTATCTTATTTATTTATTTATTTATTACAATTTCTTATATACCGCACTATTCGGCATCAGCGCGGTTTACATTATAACAAGATGACCAGTGCAACAAGCTGTTTGGTTTTACATAGAACAGGAGTACAAACTTGGATAACTGGAGTATAAACTTGGATAACAGGGGTGAACTATATACATGAAATAATTACAATGAACAAGATTGAAGGCAACTTTAACCTAAGGAAAGTATGCGCAAAATCTGGGTGTTGGCGCTATCTCAGAACTAGCCATGGTTACTTCTTTGGTGAGGTTACCTAGGTTTCATTGCTGACTGGGTAGTATTGAAGGAAAAGGTGATATTTGAGTGCCTTCCTGAACTGTGATAGATCTACGATAGCCCGAATGTCGGGTGGTAGAGCATTCCAGCATTTGGGGACGTAGAGACTGAAGGCCCTATTCGCCGTTGTACCGTTGCATTTTGTCAATGCCTTCGGGGTTATTAGGGAATTTACTGCTGTTGCTCTTCTGGACCTGTTGGGGGGCACTGTGTGAATGAGTTCCATGAGTGAAAAAGATGATAGGCCATTGATGGCCTTGAATGAGAGGAATAAGGTTTTAAAGATAATCCTTCCGTGGATAGGGAGCCAGTGAAGCTGCTTCAGAATAGGAGTCACGTCGTCACTTCTGGAGCCTTTGTGGAGGACCCTTGCTGCAGCATTCATAGCCAGCTGTAATGGGCTGTGTGGATTGAGGGAGACCTTGTAAGATGGCATTGGCAAAGTCAAAATGGGGTAGGATTAGTGCCTGATATATAGTCCGGAAATCATCTGGATCCAGTAGGGAGTGCAGATGCCTGAGCGTACGGATCTTGAAATATACAGCTTTGACTATATTGCCTATGTAAGATTTCATATCCAGGCGTTGATGCAAGGTGACTCCAAAGTATTTTATTGTTTCTTTAGTTTGCAAGTCAGCTTCCTTGACTCTTACATGGGACGGAGGAATAAAATTGGGGTCTCTCGAGATGAAGAGCACCTCCGTTTTCTTGTGCTGAATGCGGAGGTTTTGAGACTGGAGCCATTCTGAGACCGCATTGAAGCAATCTACCAGTGGTGTAAGATCCATTTGAGCCATGGAGAACGGCATGTATAAAAGTATGTCGTCTGCATATATCAGACAGTTCACGTTAAATGATCTAATGATATTGCAGATGGGTTGCATGTATATATTGAACAGGAGAGATGACAAAGAGGAACCTTGAGGCACACCTTGTGTTTGATGGAAGCGTTTTGATTCCTCTGATCCGGATTTTACATATTGCCATCTTCCATTGAGATAAGACTTGCACCATTCGAGAGCAGTGTTGCAGACACCCTTCTCTTTCAATCGCCCGAGGAGAAGATCGTGACTTACCGAGTCGAACGCCGTGGCAATGTCTAAGAAAATGAGTACAAAACCTTGTCGGATGTTATCAATGCCTGTGATTATACTGTTGAATAGGGTAGCGAGGAGGGTCTCAACTCCATGATATTCTCTGAAGCCATGTTGGCAATGATCTAGGGGAGCTGCAGAGTCTATATGGTCTTGAATTTGCCTTTGTACCTCTTTCTCGATTATCTTAGCTAGGAGAGGAATACTAGCTATTGGCCTATAAGAGTCGACCATTTGGGGGTCTAGTTTGGAGTTTTTCAATAGTGGCCTAATGGAAGTCTGCTTGAGTGCTGTGGGGAAGGAACCAGTTGTGAAGGAAAGGTTCATCAGTTTTGCGATGAAAGGACTGAACTCATTGCGTAGCTCCTTGATCCAAAAAGCTGGGCAAGGGTATTATCTGCCAGTAATCATAGCAAACATTTGATAGCTGTGTACTGTGACGCGGGGCACCGTCGGGCGGAGTGTGCGCGCGCGTGTGCCAGCACCCCCTGGTGGCGGCGTAGTAGTTCCACCACAGGGTGGGTTCCGCAGGGCGCCGCCGCTCGCTGGTCCGCTGTCACCAAGAAGGTTGGATTGGGGTTGGCCAGGTGTGAGGGTCAAGGGTATCAGCCTTGTGCCGGCCTCGTTACCAAACTCCCAAAGAGAAAAATTATACCCTTGCACAAAGTGGAGGAGAAATAAAAAAAAGGCTTTTATTCCTCTTTTTTGCACTAAGGGTTCAAATCATACGCACAACACACTGGTAAACGTAACAGAAAAAGTCTTTGCAACGGATTTTCCAAACAGGGTATGAATTAACCAAAAAGGGCTGTTAACTTCACAGTATAAAAATTGTTCAAACAGTAATGCTTCATTCACTGCCAGATCTATGGAATGATTCAATCTCATCCACAATACAGTAGGTACATTCCATTGGGCTATCCAAGTCCTCGGATATAGATTCCACTTGCATGGCCTCCTCCTCTGACTGCTCTGGGGAAACCGAATAAGTGTCCTTCCCTGGAGTATGTTCTGGTGCTTCCCAGGGCTTAGCCAAATGTTTGGGCCTAGGTTTCTGCAAGGTGGAATACCACAGTGGCAGCTCTTTTTCTAAATGTTTAAAAACCTTTTCTTGGTAAGGTTTTCCTCTGCCAGTTCTTTGCTTATAACAGATGTCTTTTAACTTATATTTCTGTCCTTGTTTATGACAAGGAGGGTCACCTTTCCAGGATTCTTCTCTAGGCAAACTATAACAATCTTTAAAAGCTTTACCTCTTGCTTTTCTCCTGGTTCTTTGGGACAAAGCTGGAGGCCTCTCTTGGCTACTGCCTTCCGTGTCAGTGCTCTCTGGTGCGTTCCTTCGGCTCTCCCACTCTTCTCTCCTTTGGCTTTTATGGCTGGTTTTCTTTCCGGCTTCAGAGCCTAATCTGGTCAGGCTTCGGCCTTCTCGGCCTATCCTCTGGGCTATAGGACTGCTTCTCCTTCCCCAGCATGTCTTTCTGCTCAGGCTTGGCTTGGGCCTAGACCTTGGCTTTGGTCTCCCCTCTGCATAGCCTGTTCTTGGTCCTTCTCTGGAGCTGCTTCTAACTTGTTCTCTTCCAGGTGGCACACTTCCTGGTGAACCTTCTGAGCTCCCTTGCGAGACTGCTGACTCTTGCCTGCCTCTCCTTAAATGTGTGGAGTTGGAGTATGACTCCTGCCCCCTGAGGCGTGGTTCTGGAGTCTCTGTCCTGCCTCTCCTGCTCCCCCTAGATGGATCCTTTGGAAATTGCAGGTCATTTCTTTTTTTCTCAGAATTTAAAACTTTTTTTCTCTCTAGAAGAGGGTCCGCTGTGTCACAGTACCGTATACCCAGGTGTAGGGTGGCATTACTAAGGTATGCAAGTGCTATTATTGGGAGATGCACGCAGGGCCCAATGTCCTGCCTCTCCAGGAGGCATTGGCCAATGGGGCCTGTGGGTGTGGGTGTGTCTGCCCCTGTTGGCTGCTGCTTTACAGCAGAGGTTCCCAACTCCAGTACTGGTGTGCCAAACACTGTTCGGGTTTTCATGCTGTCCCGCATGAATATGCATGAGATACATCTGCATACCATGGGGGTGGTGGATAGATATGCAGCACAGACATCTTTATTAGAGGCAGCATGGAACCTGAATGGTGTTTGGCCCTCCAAGACTGCATTTGTGAGACTCTGCTCTAGGTAATGCGCCTGTTTATGGTGTCTATGCTCGGTGGGGTAAAATATAGGCGTATTAACCATGCGTATGTTCTCTGCAATAAAGGTTTGTCCGTACTATCATGGTTTAGTTGTGGGGAAAAAATGTGGACTGGATTGGCAGTAGCCTCAGCTGGGCTTTGAACCTGTGACTTTCTGTTCTTGCACACACTGTCTGTGTGCACTGCACCACCGTGTTGGCACAGAGACACTGCATTCCCTGATGATGCCATGACTGTTTGTCCGACAGGGCCTGTCTGTTGCTGTGCATTGCACCCACCTACACAGGGCTAGGCCATGGTCTGCTCTGGGCAGCTGCCACTGCCCGCCTCCACCTCCAGTACCCCTGTGCCACCATGCTGACATGGTATGCAGTCTCAGGCCATCCTGTGTGCGGGTAGGCGGCTGCCTATGGTGCGGGTTCTGGGGTAGGGGTGCCTGCATATCTGTCCGCACGTCCCCCAATCACCGCCTGCCAATGTTCTGTGCCCTTGGGGGTACCTGCTGGGTACTATCCCCTATGACACTGTGCTACACACTCTCGTGCCCATGTTGGGCCCTCATCAGTTGCTGTCTGGCTGCTGTTCAGTTTCAGCATTCCTAAGTGCCATCTAGGCATCTGCCTAGTCCCGCACTGTGCCCCAGCTGCACCACAGCATGTGCCGCCTGCAGCCGCCTGCAGCCCTCTGTATCCCCTTTCCCAGCATCTGTCCAATTGCCCATTCCAACCTGCCCGCCCTGCTGTTGTGGAACATGTGCATGCCATAGGTAACCTGTCCAATGGAGAGGGAAACCCTGATCAGTGCTATTTCACTGTGGGATCATTCACCTTGTATGGCGACGGAGCGTAGACCCTTCTAAAATTCATATTTATTTTTTGCGGCTTTCTTGGGAGTGTTTTGTGATGTTGCCCATTACTATCACTATTGCCCAGCTTGATTATAATTTTTTAAAATTTTGTTGGGGTCCTTTTCAATGTTTATTTGTATTTTTGTACCGTGCACATGTATCACAGTTATCACTGTTTTGTTGGTTTCCCTGGTTTTGCTGTACATTGCTGACAGAAATGGTTTCTCTTCCCTTTAAATCGGCTCTACCGCGAGGTTTTCACTCGCGGTATTTTTTTACTTGAATTTCAGCCCCGCTCGTGTGCGGGGCGCCTCTCCCCTCCCACTCTCCACCCATTGACCCCTTCTCTCCACCCCTGGGGAGCCTTCCTCCGCCCTCCAGGAGCCTTTCCACGCCTCTATCGCACAGTAGCGCGCTGCACACATGAGCGGGCACTTTAGTGCGGCGCGCACCTGTGCAGGGCACAAAAATGCATCATTAGCGTGCGCTAAGGTACCTTAGCGCACGCTAATGTGCGCCACGCACATGAGCGCAGTTTAGTAAACATACCCCTAAATAGCACAAAGAAAAAGACACATACAATACTCGCAGGGGTATGTTTACTAAACTGTCTTATTGTGCGCCCGGCGACATTATCGCGCGATAAGGTACCTTATCGTGCAAAAATGGCGCTTTATCGGGTGCAGAGGTGCCGTATCGCGCAATAACGCGTGCAGCAGTGCAAATGAGCACTGAGGGTGGAGAAAGGCTCCCAGAGAGCTGAGGAAGGCTCCCCAGATGCGGAGAGAGAGGGTCAATGGGCAGAAAGTGGGAGGGGAGAGGCTCCCTGCACACTAATGCTGTGAAATCCGGAGCTGAAAACTAACGCCAGTCAGGGGCGGCCCAAGGGGGGTGCGGGGCCATGTGCGGAGACTCGGTGCGGGGCCTCATTTGCATAATGGACCTCATTTGCATAAATATTTGCATAATGTTACCATACACTAACTTTTAGTAAACATGCCTCTTCATGAGTGTATGGATAAAGAAAGACAAAGATTTCTACATTACTATAATCCAGTGCCAACCGCTATGCACATTAGGAACCACTACAAACACTGCCCATTTAGAACCCATAGCAAACCCATCATATCCTAACAGCACTACCAGGACTCATAAAGCACCATACCCTACCTATCAAAAGGCAACACTGCAAATATTAAACCAATACATTTCAGAGAATAACAATACATGACCTACTGGGGAAAGAGAACAAGTGATAATGTCAAATAGGAATTACATAAACAGAATACCTCAGCTCAGTTACACATGCAGAACATAGACCATCACCAAACAAGGAATCACAATTTAAAAACAGGAAGACAATAATTAAACTGGGAACCCTAAAATCCAAACTTGGAATGTACAACAACAATGTAGAAATAAAACTATAAATTAATTTCCTCTTGTACTAAACAAAGCACAGACATTAATGATGCACATTTCCCAGAGCTGACATATTCCAGTTAATAAATTCAAAATAAAGAGATATCTTTGTACCTTTTGTGCATTTTGTTTTCAGTTGCAATTGTTCCAGCCACTTTCTTCTGGTTTATTTGTGTCTTCTGCTATCTCTCCATCGTCTGCTGTCCATTTGTCCTTTCTTCTCTTCTAGTTTTTTTCCATTCTCTCTCTACATCTGCTTTAACATAATAATCTTTCTCCTTTTGCTCTTTCCTCATTCCTATTTCATCCACTCAAATTTTACCCCTCCATCCTCAATCCCCACTTAGTCTCCCAATACCCGGCCAATTGTACATTTTTCTTCCCTCCCACACAAAATATTTTTCCCCTCTCCATTTCACTCTCCCAGCCCCATCCCCTTCTAATCTCCCCCAACATCAGCTCCCTTTTAGTTCCAGCCCCACCCAGTATCCGCTCCCTTCTAGTCCCCACATCAGCCCATTTCCAGTCCTGGCCCCCCATCAGTCCATTTCCAGTCCTAGCTCCCTCATCCATTACCAGTCCTATCCGAGTCCCTTCATCAGCTCATTTCCAATACCAGCCTCCCATCAGCCCATTTCTAGTCCTTTCCTAGCCCCACCATCAGCCCATGTTAAATCCTAGCTCCCCTCCACTCAGCCCATTTCTAATCCAAGCCCCCCATGAGCCTACTTCCAGTTCTAGCCCCTCCATGAGTCCATTTCAATCCAAGCCCCCACCACAGCCCATTTCCAATCTTAGCTCCCCCCAACACCCAATTCCCAGTCCTATCCTAGCCCCTCCATCAGCCCATTTCCTGTCCTAGCTCCCTCCCCTAAGAGCCCGTTCCAAGCCCCCCTTCCCATCAGCTATTTGCCGTTCAAGCCCCCTTCCACTCAGCCCATTTCCATTCCAAGTCCCCCTCCCCATCAGCTATTTGCAGTTCAAGCCCCCCACTTCCCCTCAGCCCATTTCCATTCCAAGCCCCGTCCCCATCAGCTATTTGCAGTTCAAGCCCCCTTCCACTCAGCCCATTTCCAGTCCTAGCAACCCCCCAACCCATTACCAGTCCTAGCCCCCCATAGCCCACTCCCAGTCCTAATCCCACCAGCCCATTTCCAGTCCTAATCCCCCATCACCCAATTTTCAGTTTAACCCCCCCCCATAGCCCATTACCAGTCCTAACCTCCCCATCAGCCCACTCCCAGTCCTAATCCCACCAGCCCATTTCCAGTCCTAATCCCCCATCACCCAATATTTAGTTTAACCCCCCCCATAGCCCATTACCAGTCCTAACCTCCCCATCAGCCCACTCCCAGTCCTAATCCCACCAGCCCATTTCCAGTCCTAATCCCCCATCACCCAATTTTTAGTTTAAGCCCCCCCCATAGCCCATTACCTTTGACAAGGTCCCTCATTAGAGACTTTTGGCAAAACTAAAGAGTCATGGGATAGGAGGCAGTGTACTATTGTGGATCAGGAACTGGTTAAAAGATAGAAAGCAGAGGGTAGGGCTAAATGGCCAATTTTCCCACTGGAGAAAGGTGAATAGTGGTGTACCCCAGGGATCTGTGCTGGATTCGCTGCCTTTTGACATATTCATAAATGACCTGGAAAGTGGAATAACGAGTGAGGTTATCAAATTTGCAGATGACACAAAACTATTTAAAGTTGTTAAAACCCAAGAGGATTGTGGAAAATTGCAAGAGGATCTTGATAAATTGGAAGACTGGGCATCAAAATGGCAGATGAAATTTAATGTGGACAAGTGCAAAGTTATGCACCTAGGGAAGAACAACCCAAACTATGGTTACACGATGCAAGGTTCCACATTAGGAGCCACCACCCAGGAAAAAGATTTAGGGGATGGAAGGATACTCCTGTGAAGAAAGGCTAAAAAGGTTAGGGCTCTTTAACCTGGAAAAGAGACGGCTGAGGGGAGATATGATAGAAGTCTATAAATTAATGAACGGAGTGGAAGGGATAAACGTAGATTGATTGTTTACCTTATCAGAATATAGAAAGACTAGGGGACATGCAATGAAGCTACAGGGTAAACTATTTAAGACTAATAAGAGAAAATATTTTTTCACTCAACGTGTAATCAAACTCTGTAATTTGTTACTGGAGGATGTAGTTACCGGAGGATTTGTTACCGGAGGCTGTTAGTGTAGCTGGGTTTAAAAAAGGTTTGGACAAGTTCCTGGAGGAAAGGTCCATAAACCATTATTAAGAAGGGACCCAGGATATCAATGCTTGACCCAGTACAAGCATTGTGGAACCTGTGTCTCTTGGGGAAACTGCTAGGTACATATGACCTAGATTGGCCACTGTTTGAAACAGAATACTGGGCTTGATGGACCTTGGTCTGACCCAGTATGGCATATCTTATGTTCTTATGTCAACCAAGAAGTGCCTGTGCTATGGTCTATGGCCTCCAGAGGGCAGCTGGTACACTCAATGGTGCCTTTCTGTGACTGTGTTTATGCAGCCATCAACAGATTGATCATTCTCTGCAAGTCAGGGAAGAAATAACCACAGGGCCACCTCATGGGCACTCAGGGGTTAGTGACTAAACAAGCAAATCAAGCTTATATGACCAAGATTTAAAGCTCTTAACTTCTGTATCGTTTGTGGGCTCTGGTGCCCTAAAGGCCACCGCATGGCAGTGCTGCTCATGAATCACATATAGTATTCAGTGCCCCCATCCCTGGGGGGGGGGGGGTGGTACAATACAAAATCGTAATCCTCATCAGGTTCACACAGGCAGCAACTTGTAAGACCTCCATTTGCAAGGTTGTCGGTGTATCCCTCTGCTATTTCTCTGACTGCAGGAAGGCTGGGGGTGGGGGGTGCCTGTGTGTTTCATAGCTCCACTTAGCATGCCCTTCCCAGTAAATTCTCATCTATTTCTAGAGCCTCTGCTGTCAGAGCAGGGCTTTAAGCATTTATCTAGGTAGCGCAGTCTGGGACTTAGCGTTCCAGGGCACTGGAAGGCTTCATAGAGGAAGTCAGTATGCTATGTATGCTCCATACATTCAGCCTATGTTCAAGTGTGCTCACTGCACTGTGTTTTGGTGACAGGTGCTGGGTCACCCATAAATGTAGATGTGCATTTTGTATGTGCTCCCAATTGCTTAGGCATGATTTTGGGGTGCACTCTTTGCAGACTGAGGCTGCATTTCTTTGCTCTGACTGTATTATCAGATTAAGGTAATTTCTCCAGTAATGGGGGGATGTCGATTGTAATAAAGTGCGTGAGGTCCTCATGGTGTTACATGGGGTTGGAGATGCAGTTGTGGGATCTGCTGTGGAGTGAGCTGTGTCACAGTCACCAGTCTCCCTTTCTCTTTGAGCTTTGCTCCCAGATCCTAGCCCCTCTTTCTCTCTGATGTCCAGGACGCAAGGTCCCCGGCCCACTGGATAATCTATTCTCAGCCTTTTCTCAATGCTGGCAGAAGGACTGGGAGAGTGAGAAAGGAGGGCTAGGAACCAGCACCAGCTCTGATGTCTCTCCACTGCCAGTGTTTGCTACGGTCACATATTCCCAGTCAGTTATTTATTTGAGTATACTGATTGCCTACAGGTCAGGGTGGCCACAATTACCCCGAGCCCCCCAATAACACACCCAGCATGGAAACGTGCAGCCAGCCCCTCCTGTCCAGTCCCGAATAGGCTATAGTTGGAAAGTATAATCATTAGTATAAATAACTTGTAGAAAGTTTCCCCAGTTACTGTCCAAGTTTTAGTTCCTGTTCACTGTAAATACAATGCAGCCTGACTGCATTGTATAGGGTTCTGTTAAATGTACACCGCACTGATATGAGTAGTGCGGTATAGAAGAGACGTTAAATAAATAAATAAATATTTCCCTTGTCCCTGAAGGGCTCACAATTTATGTTTTGGTACCTGAGGCAGAGGGTTAAGTCGCTTAACGAAGGCCAGAAGGACCACCTGTGGGACCAGAAACCCCAGGGTTTTTTTGTTTTTGTTTTTGTTTTTTAAATTTTTTATTTATGCAATTTATCATATATTACAAGAAACACTTGTATACAGAAAACAATCCATCATCCTCATATTAATTATAGAAAAAAGGAAACAACTTAAAAAGAATACACATACAGAAGGATTTATCTATAGACCTCAAAAGAGGCAAGATGGGCCACAAAACACAGGCTAAATTATACACCTATAGCAGTTAAGGAAAAAGAGCAAACACAAGGATGGTGTAACTATATCTACTCACACTAGCTCTCTAACACAGGAGAGCTACTTATAGGAGGAAGAAGAGAGGATCCCTGTACCAAAGCTAGCCTAGAAGACACAAAACTAGCTAGCTGGGAGGGTTCAAAGAAAATGAAACTATGCCCGTCCAATTTGACTAGGCACTTACAAGGAAACCTAAGAAGAAACCCCAGTTTTTATGGCCCAAGGTTGGTGGTCTTGATTGGAATTCAAATCCTTGGTCCTCTGGCAACTTGCCTCAACAACTAGGCCGCACTGCCCCGTGTGAGCTAGCCACAGGGTCATAGAGCCAGGCACAGCCTGTTACTTCCAAGGCAGAGACCTTGGGGAGGTTCCTTTCATAAGGATATGAGAAATGCCATACTGGGTCAGACCAAGCTCTTTATGGTCCAGTATCCTGTCTCCTAGGGTAGCCAATCCTGGTCTTAAGGACCTGGCTGGTTTCCAAAAAGACGAATAGGCTACTCAATGCTTGTATCGGGGCAAGCGGTGGATTCATGTATGCTCATATTTTAAGGGTTCTGTTGCATGTACAACAGATGTGATGCTCTGTTGGGTTGTGTGCCTTGTAGAACATCTTGAATTGGTGAAAGTGTGTATGTAAAAAAAAAAAAAATATATATATATATATATAATTTTCCAGCTTCTCTCTAATAAAAGGTTATGGACCTTTCCTCCGGGAGCTTGGCCAAAAACGTTGTTGGACTCCGCTGCGTTCTGAGATCGTTTCGCGCAAGGCTCTTGGAGTACACAGCAGACCCAGTGGTCAATCAACCGACTGGAAATGCGAGCGATACGTCGGGCATTGCAGGCGTTCGAAGCTAAGGTGACAGGTCGAGTGGTGCGAGTACTGTCCGACAACTCTGCGGCAGTGGCCAAATCAATTGGCAGGGCAGAACCGGAAGCTTGGCCATAGAGGCCGTGGCAGAGGGTCTGTGTGTGTGGATAGAGCTTTGGCTGCCAGCGTTTTCGGTGGCACATGTTGCGGGTAAGGACATTGTGATGGCGGATTTCCTCAGCTGGGTCCGAGTAGATGCCAGGGAGTGGCATCTGGAGGTGTTCGCACAGATCAGTCGCATATGGGGACAGCCAGTAATGGACCTCATGGCGGCGTTTCACTCTGCGTAAACGGGTTGCTTCTTCAGCAGACGACGCGAAAGGAGGTCGGAAGGCATCGGCGCACTGTTTCAACGGCGGCCGTTGTCTGGTCTTCTCTATGTCTTTCCACCGGGGGCACTCGGAGGTCGAGTAGTTCTGCGTATCGAAGCGCTTCGGGGAAATGTGTGGTTGGGAGCCTCGGGCTGGCCGAGGCGCCCGTGGTATGCCTGCCTCATACGGTTGCTCGATGGGAATCCATGGAGGTTTCCGGCATTGGAGATTCTGTTGCTACGGAGTTCCCTTCGAATGCCTCGGGTGCATCAGTTTTTGCTTATGGGGTGGCCATTGAAATGGCAAGCTTAAGGAAAAAGAGTTGCTCGACAGCAGTTTTTGCCACCTTGCAGCAAAAAAAAAAAAAGAAAGTCTACATCCCTTGCATATGTGCGTATATGGCACATCTTTGAGGACGGGTGCTCACGGAGGCACGCTCGTGCGACAACAGTGTCAGTTCCCTTGGTATTAAGGTTTCTGGAGGACAGGTTTGGTAAAAGGCAGGTCCTGGAAAGTTCAGTTAGCAGCTCTGTCTTGCTTTAGGGGCAAAGGACAGGGAGTGGCTCTCATGCACAGGTCGATGTGGTACGCTTTCTCAGGCGGTTACCAAACTTGTAGCCCTGTCGTAGGATATTAATTCCACTGGGGAAGCTCAAGTTGGTTTTAGGAGCGTTAGCTAGCGCGCCATTGGGGCCCTTGCAACAGACATAGGTTAAGGGTTTTGCCTTGAAGGCGGTATGTTTGATCATCATTTGTTTGGCGAGGCAATTTTCGTAGTTGCAGGCGTTGACCTGTCAGGAATCATTTTTTGTCTGTCTCCAGACAGAAGGTGGCCTGGCGGCTGGTTCCGTTGTTGTTGCCACAGGTAGTTTCTACATTCACATAACTAAAATGGTCTCTCTTCCAGCGCTAGGTGTGGCGGAGGGGAGCGTATTGAACCATAGCTTGCGCTGTTTGGACGTCAAGAGAGTGCTGCGGCAGTGTTTAAAGGTTTCAGAAACTTTTGCAAGGTGGATCGTCTCTCTTTGGGGTGTTTGGAGGGTCCCGCAAGGGGAAGCGGTGGCGAAGGAGTCCATTTCTGGATTGGAGCAGAGAGTGCATCGGATTATCTTCTACGGGACTGCATAGTCCCAGGGAGCTTACGAGCTCACTCTACCAGAGTGCAAGCATCTTCTTGGATGGAGTACAGTTTGGTTCTGCCAGTGGACATCTCTAGGGAGGCCTCTTGGTTGTCTCTCCATACTTTCAGTAAGCACTACCGCCTAGATGTTCTGGCGGCTAAGGATGCCGTTTTCAGGGGGGCAGTGTTGAGATCCGGCTGGATAGGTCCCTCCCAATGATTACTGCTCTGATACATCCCAGAGGTTGAGGACTAAACTGGAGGAACGATAAGGAAATAGGAATTACACTTACCTGGTAATTGTGGTTCCTTGAGTGACTCCAGTTTAGTCCTCATTCCCGCCCGGGATGGGATCTTAGCAGTGGTTTTTCTATTGGGGGAAGTGCAAGGTTAAAAGTGGATATAGGCCTTCACTGGTGTTCAGTCATTTTGATGCTTCCATTTATTTTGCGCTATATTGTTATATTATTATATTGCAAAATGCAATGCGTGCCTTCGAGTCAGTCCTGATTCCTGGCGACCCAGAAGCTCCTAGGTTTTCTTGGTTGACGACGTGCCACACGTTATCACGCCTCCCGCTCCCTAACCTTGAGGGTTTAAGGAGGGGTTGCCTTGTGATGCCCTTGAGGCAATTAGTTGTAGTTGTGTTAGTGCTTCGAGCAGTAAGGCATGGCAAAGAGAAATTTATTTTCATGAGGTTTATTTGCCAATTGTGCAGTTCAAATGCAACAGACGGTGCAGAAGTTATAAATCCCAAAACAAGACTAAAAGAAACTAGATAAACAGGCTTGCAATGCTGTGCTATCTTCAGGAATTCACATTCACCTCATGTGATCCAATCATGAACTGAAGAACAGAAAGGTTCATTCAACAGTAGTGCTCCTGCTATACAAATCAGTTGAACTTTAACTCATTCACTTTTTCCCAGCTTCTTTGTATAGGAAGAGTCAAGTACATCTGCTATATTACCTCATACAACAGGTAAAGCTTTTTCCTCTTAATTGTCTTTCTCAATTAAGCAGATTGAACAGTCCATTAATGTCTCCTCCTCTGCAGATGGCAGAGAATTAGAAAAAGGCATTTCTTCCTCGCAGCCCACAACTGGTTCTGGGGCACTGTAATTAAAACTTGCCTTACGTTCTAAAAACTCTCTAAACTCTTGGAGAAGTGATTCAGCTGGTGACTTCCCTTCACTTAGCTGATGTCCCTTTTCTCCCGTGAGCAATTGTTTGCTGAAGGTCTTTATCTCAGGCTGATTAGCATACTTGTTTGTATTAGGAAAACAAGCATTCAACGTGCTGCTAATGTTATCTCTCCACCTCTCTCTACATGTGGGTGCTGTGCTTAGATATTTGGCAGTACGGGGAGAGTCTTTAAAGAGAGATTTAAAAGCATGGACGTCAGCCCCTTCCTGGCTAGGTACTTCAGCTAGCTTGTAAGAATATTCACTGTTATTCAAACCCTCTCCTTGCTGAAAGCAGCTGCCACCATTTTGTCTGACTTGGCTTTTAAAACTAGGGCACACTCCCTCTGGCTTTAGAGCATAAAACTTATCAACTATTTCTCCCCCACTGGGTACCTTAGATAGAAGTTTTCCCTTGGAGAATTCGTTGTCCTTCTGCCTTTTATTCCATAGCTCTGCCTGGTCCTGCAGCCTTGGATCTCTCAGGGTTTTGAAAGTCCTCTGCCCCCAGTAGTTTCTTTCAACCTCTGAGCCTTCCACCACGCTACCTGCTAGTTGCAGACTATTTGAGGAATCACAGCAGCAAAGATGCTTCCTTCCAGACTTCCCCTCTGAAACTCTTATTTCTCCTTCTGGAAATTCTCTCCGTCTCTGTTCTTGCTCTTGCTCTTGTTGCTCTCTTTGTTTTCTTTGCTCCCGTTGCCCTTGTTGCTCCTCCTCACTTCTTGGCTTCTGACTATTTAACCAGGTGCTTCTAGCTTGTACTGCCTGCCTCCTCTTAGGGCATGCCCAATCAAGAGCTTTACTACTCCCCTCCCCCGAGGTGAGCTGTTCTGCTTGATTCGTTCTGAGTTTTTTTCTTTCTGCAGAGAAATTCCTGCTTTCTCCTGCAGTACCGGCTTCTACTACCGGATGCTTATCTGTGTCCATCGGTTCCTGGGGAGCTACTGCGTCACAGATCCCCCCCCCTTAAGATATCACGGGCTGGCTTTATCTTGACAGCACAACACGTGATACCCCTTATGGACTCTGGGATGGTAAGCTTCACTTGAGGCATTTGTCTTGGAGAGTCTATCGTGGCTATCTGGGCTAAGGCTACCCTGTCATGCCATGGCTTTAGCAGGTTAACGTGGTATACTTGCCTGCGGCCTTTCCTATTCTCCACTAAATATGAGACAGGTCCCACAGGATGCACCACCCGACAAGGGCCCTTCCAATGCCTCTCGAATTTTGGTTCGGTACCCGACACCATCACAATGACTTTCTCTCCTACATTTAACTGACGCTGTTTTGTGTTCCTATCATAGTAGGATTTTTGTTTGGCCTGACTACGTTTTAAGTTTTCTACCGCTACCTGCGAAGTTCGGCGGAGCCGTTTCTTTAAATCTTTAAGGAATTCGGGCACCTCTACTTCCCTTGGATCCGGCTCCACCCATTGTTCTTTTAGGATATCCAGAATGCCGCAGGGTGACCGGCCATATAGTAGCTCATATGGTGCCGTTCCTAATGAGGCTTGTTTCCTTTCTCGGCATGCATAAAGGACAAAGGGAAGCATGGTATCCCAATTGTCTATGTCCCCCTCCAAACTCCTACGTAACATCCTCTTAAGCGTTTGATTTTGTCTTTCGACTAAACCATTAGTTTGGGGATGGTATGCTGCTGTTTTGATGTGATTAATGCCAAAGGCATCCCACACTTGCCCTAAGTACTTTGAGAGGAAATTGCTCCCCCTGTCGGTGAGAACTTCCTTCGGGAAACCTATTTCACAAAATAGCTTGATAAGTTCCGTAGCTATTACTTTGGCTGATGTGCTCCATAGTGGCATGGCCCACGGAAATCTTGTGGCGTGATCTACTACCACTAGGATATAGTGGAATCCTCTCGGAGTCTTAATTAGGGGTCCAACTATGTCTATCCCTATCCTTCGAACTGGGTCTTTGATCACAGGAGATGGTATCATTGGGACCTCCCTGGGACAGGCTGCAGAGACTCTTTGACAAGTGGGGCAAGCCTCGCAGAACTTGGCCGTCTCCTTAAATATACCTGGCCAGTAAAATCTAGTGAGGATCTGGTCAAGGGTCCCCTGACTGCCCTTATGTCCCCCAACGGGATGGTCATGTGCCAGCCGCAACACTATGTTTTTGAAAGTGGTCGGTACCACTAACTGCTTCCTAGTATCTCCCGTAAAAGGATTTTTACTCTCCCTATAGAGTAGGCCGGCGGTGAGGAGAAACCTAGGCAGTGTATCCCTAGTACTCTGGGCCCACTTAAATGCCTGAGTAAGGGCAGGGTCTGCCTGCTGCTCATGCGGAAACGAGGGAAACTTGTTCATCAGTTCCTCGGTAACCCACGGCAGCTCTTGCCCGGCCTGTACCTCCGCCTTGTTTCTAGAGCGTAATTGCTTCTCTTTACGCTTTTCGGCCTTTTCCTTTTTATCTTTAGGATCTGGAGTTTCTATTAAAGCATCATCAAAGGGAAGAATTTCTCCGAGAACCTCGGTGCGGTCTTCCTTCCTTTCTAAGGCTCCCTCCTTATCCTCTGAGGCTGCGGACTGGGCCCTTGTGGAAACCATCACGCCTTTCTCATGCAACTCTCGCTTCATCTCTTGATAAAACTGAGGCCAATCCCTGCCTAGAATGACAGCGTGAGGAAGACCTGGGATAACTGCTAGTGGGATAGTCCTACGTGTACCTAACCCTTTTATGTGTAGTTTGTACACCGGGTAAGTGGAAGTTCCACCATGTACGCACCTTATCTTCACGGAAGTAGCGGGCTGAATCACTTCTCCGCCTTGCTTGGCCTCTATTTCCTGCCAGAACTCCTCAGAGAGCATACTCAACTCCGCTCCGGAGTCCAGCAAAGCCTGGGCGGTGATTCCCTGTACCTCTATAGAAAGAAGAAAACCTTGCCTATCTCTCATAGCACTACCCGCTATTAATGCAGTTTTCACATGACATTGTCTTTGCAAATGCCCTTCTTGGCCACATTTGTAACATTTTTGTCTACCTTTTCCACCTTCCCATAAAGGCATGCACATTTTTACAGGCCCACCCTCCTCCTTTCGTGCCCTTTCTGATCTGCAATAGCCAGACGCCTGGGAAGTAGAGCCACCTCTCCGAGCAGTAATCTCGGCCTCAATATATCTTTCAGAGAGTGCTACTGCCTCCTGAGGGGTTCTGCAATTCTGCAAGCTTAGAAAAGTATGAATACTGTTTGGAAGAGCGTCCATGTACTGCTCTAATACTAAGTCATTCAAGATAGACTCCACAGCTCTCCCTTCTGGAGTTAACCACTTGTTAAGTAAGTTGCGTATGCGATGACATAGAGATTTTGGAGTCTCACTGGGCTTCAATTTCACACTCCTCAGGCGAGCGCGATAAACCACCGGAGTGAGCCCCAATCTCTCCCTGATTGCTCTTTTGATCTCATCATAGCTTCCCGCTAAATCAGGTGGCATGGCACGGTAAGCGGCCAGCGCTTCCCCTGTAAGGGATGCAGCCAGTCTTAGCGGCCAGTGCTCTTTAGGCCACAAGCTAAGATGTGCAACTCTTTCAAAACTTTCCAAATAATCATCCACATCATCCTTATCTGTAAGCTGTCCAAAATTGAACAAAGTTCCCATCTGTAAGTTAACAGGGTGTACACTGTCTGTTAGTATGGAACCTGTTGTTGAGGCCGGGACAGGCGCTTGCTTCTTCTCTCGCATCCACTCCTCCATCAACGCTAGCAGGGGTTTTTGCTGCTCATAGAAGCTAGCATTAGCTCTTGCCTGTGCCTCTAAAGACATGTCTCTCTGGCGTTCCAATTGCGTCGCCATCCATCCAAAGACCTCTTTGGCTTCCAGTGCCATCTTGGGACGTGAAACAAAACAGAAACACAGACCAAAGTGCGATACCACTGGATACTGAGTTTTCTATTCTCTTTGAAAATATATATATATATTTTTTCCTTTCTTTCCCCCAGTCACCACTAGGAGACACCCCTGGCCCTGGTATCCTCGGTACCCTGGGTGGATACCCTTTACCTGGCTCAGGAGTTATACCAGCACGTCAGCAACGAAGTTTAGCAGCTTCCTGCAGTCCCCTTCCACTGCTGGGCTCGGCAGCACCTCTGCTGGGCTCCACTGGAAGTCTGGCCTCTGCAGCTCCTGCTATGGTAACTTCTTGTGCCTGCAGAAATCCTGCCAACTATGCCACTCTTATCACGCCTCCCGCTCCCTAACCTTGAGGGTTTAAGGAGGGGTTGCCTTGTGATGCCCTTGAGGCAATTAGTTGTAGTTGTGTTAGTGCTTCGAGCAGTAAGGCATGGCAAAGAGAAATTTATTTTCATGAGGTTTATTTGCCAGTTGTGCAGTTCAAATGCAACAGACGGTGCAGAAGTTATAAATCCCAAAACAAGAGTAAAAGAAACTAGATAAACAGGCTTGCAATGCTGTGCTATCTTCAGGAATTCACATTCACCTCATGTGATCCAATCATGAACTGAAGAACAGAAAGGTCCATTCAACAGTAGTGCTCCTGCTATACAAATCAGTTGAACTTTAACTCATTCACTTTTTCCCAGCTTCTTTGTATAGGAAGAGTCAAGTACATCTGCTATATTACCTCATACAACAGGTAAAGCTTTTTCCTCTTAATTGTCTTTCTCAATTAAGCAGGTTGAACAGTCCATTAATGTCTCCTCCTCTGTAGATGGCAGAGAATTAGAAAAAGGCATTTCTTCCTCACAGCCCACAACTGGTTCTGGGGCACTGGAATTAAAACTTGCCTTACGTTCTAAAAACTCTCTAAACTCTTGGAGAAGTGATTCAGCTGGTGACTTCCCTTCACTTAGCTGATGTCCCTTTTCTCCCGTGAGCAATTGTTTGCTGAGGGTCTTTATCTCAGGCTGAATAGCATACTTGTTTGTATTAGGAAAACAAGCATTCAACGTGCTGCTAACGTTATCTCTCCACTTCTCTCTACATGTGGGTGCTGTGCTTAGATATTTGGCAGTACGGGGAGAGTCTTTAAAGAGAGATTTAAAAGCATGGACGTCAGCCCCTTCCTGGCTAGGTACTTCAGCTAGCTTGTAAGAATATTCACTGTTATTCAAACCCTCTCCTTGCTGAAAGCAGCTGCCACCATTTTGTCTGACTTGGCTTTTAAAACTAGGGCACACTCCCTCTGGCTTTAGAGCATAAAACTTATCAACTATTTCTCCCCCACTGGGTACCTTAGATAGAAGTTTTCCCTTGGAGAATTCTTTGTCCTTCTGCCTTTTATTCCATAGCTCTGCCTGGTCCTGCAGCCTTGGATCTCTCAGGGTTTTGAAAGTCCTCTGCCCCCAGTAGTTTCTTTCAACCTCTGAGCCTTCCACCACGCTACCTGCTAGTTGCAGACTATTTGAGGAATCACAGCAGCAAAGATGCTTCCTTCCAGACTTCCCCTCTGAAACTCTTATTTCTCCTTCTGGAAATTCTCTCCGTCTCTGTCCTTGCTCTTGCTCTCGTTGCTCTCTTTGTTTTCTATGCTCCCGTTGCCCTTGTTGCTCCTCCTCACTTCCTGGCTTCTGACTATTTAACCAGGTGCTTCTAGCTTGTACTGCCCGCCTCCTCTTAGGGCGTGCCCAATCAAGAGCTTTACTACTCCCCTCCCCCGAGATGAGCTGTTCTGCTTGATTCGTTCTGAGTTTTTTTCTTTCTGCAGAGAAATTCCTGCTTTCTCCTGCAGTACCAGCTTCTACCACCGGATGCTTATCTGTGTCCATCGGTTCCCGGGGAGCTACTGCGTCACAACGTTTCGGGTTTGCCACAAAAGGTTAACAACCCTGCTTCAGGCCATCTTCTACTGGCTATCTCAATTGTATTCTGCTTCAAAACCATGAGCCATTTGCACAATGAATCAAAATTTAGGGCAACAGTTCGCCTCTTGTACTTCGGCGTCTGACGTCACTTTCAACAGGTGACCGCTAGCTGTCAATAAAGATTTAAAGCAATTGCAACTGTTAAGGGGAACCCACTGACAGGAAACACCTTACAGAGATGCAATGTGTACGCAGTTTAGATGATAGTATACCCGTCAATTTGAGCATTTAAACCCCCAGAGGTAACGGTGTTAAGACGTAAAATCCATCTCTAGGTAAAAAACAGGAATTTTAGGATGTTTCTTGATCAAAAACTCTAGTTCCTGCTTGGTGATCCAATTGCGATAGAAAGCATGAGAGACTAAAGTTTGAATTCGGGCTTGCAAAGCTTCCGTAGGATTGGTACTTAAGCAACTATAAATTGTATGATTGCTTAGATGAACATCTACTTCTCGCTGATATTGGTCAGCCGTAAAACCACTGTTGCTCCACCTTTATCGGCCCTCCAGATAACAACATCCATCTCTGCTAATTGTCTAAGGGCATTTTGCTGATCCTTCGATAAATTAAATTGAACAAAAGAACGTTGCTGTTCTAATATCTGTAACTGTTGCAGAACTAAATCTTGAAAAGTAGAAATAGTCTTAACACCGTTACCCCTGGGGGTTTAAATGCTCAAATTGACTGGTATACTATCATCTAAATTGCGTACACATTGCATCTCTGTAAGGTGTTTCCTTGTCAGTGGGTTCCCCTTAACAGTTGCCATTGCTTTAAATCTTTATTGACAGCTAGCGGTCACCTGTTGCAAGTGACGTCAGACTCCGAAGTACAAGAGGTGAACTGTTGCCCTAAATTTCGATTCATTGTGCAAATGGCTCATGGTTTTGAATCAGAATACAATTGAGATAGCCAGTAGAAGATGGCCTGAAGCAGGGTTGTTAACCTTTTGTGGCAAACCCGAAACATGTGGCACGTCGTCAACCGGGAAATTCTGGCGTTCTTTCATTCTCTGCCTGCTTTGGAAGACTAAACAGAGTTAAGTTTCACTTTTTTACAAAAAATAATCTTAAAAAAGAGACGTCACAGTGGTGTGTGGCTGTTTTTCCACTCACTTTTACGACTTGCTCCGACAAAAATAAGATAAGGGGCCAGACTAATTGTTGGGATCATAGTTTTATGGGTATTTATTTGATTCTGACCGGTTTGGATTTGTTGGATTCCTGGGTTTTTTTGGCAGTGTCACCGGAAGTAGATTGCCAGGCCTTTCTTCCGAGGCAATGGAGGGTTAAGTGACTTGCCCAAGGCCACAAGGAGTGCTAGTGGAAATCGAACCCTAGTTGCTTGGTTACCAAGATTATTAGATTATGATATTGTTATATATTGTTAAAAATATTGCTATATTGCTCTGGATTGTTTAGGGCTAGGCATTTGATGGAAAGGGGAGCATGCAGGAAGCAATCCCTTTCCTTCTGGAAGGGGAGTAGTAGGTAGATAGGTTATAGGTTCTGCGTGCCCTTGAATATAATAAGTTAACAAAAAAAAGTTCATGATTTTTTGCTCCTTTGAGTCTGCTTTGTCAATAGTTCACTGGGGGCTGATGGGAGAGACCAGCAGGCTATATCCAGTGATGTCATAAGTTTTTGACATGCCCAGTCTCCAAGCTGCAGGAGGAGGTTCACTACCCAGAGGTTGAGGACTAAACTGGAGTCACTCAAGGAACCACAATTACCAGGTAAGTGTAATTCCTATTTACCCAGTCTTCATCCTTTTTGACATTTCTGCTGCTTTTGAAACTATTGACCACAACCTTCTCCTTGATACCTTGTCTCCACTTGCTTTTAAGGGCTCTGCGCCATCTTGGTTCTCTTCTTATTTCTCCCAATTTTCTTTCAGTGTTTATTCTGGTGGATCCCTTGTAAAATTGAATTGCGGTAATCCAAGAGTGAAGTGATAATGGCTTGGTATACTGTCCTGAAGTGGTTGTGGTCCAGTAACGGATGGAGGCTGTTCAGGATCTTCATTTTGTCGTTTGTAGTGGTTGTCATTTACTTAATGCATGCTTGCAGGTTCAGTCACTAGTCTAATGTAACTCCAAGGTAATCAGAGACCTTGCAGGGCAGCTGTTACCTACCAGAGCACAGACTTGCCGCTCAATACAGGCCAACAATATTCTGTTACAGCTACTTTTCTAGAACAGGCTGAAAATGTGAACTCTTTTTTTTTTTTTTTTTTTTTAATTAAAGCTAGGTAACTCATAAGAACATAAGAAATGCAATACTGGGTCAGACCAAGGTCCATCAAGCCCAGTATCCTGTTTCCAACAGTGGCCAATCCAAGTAACATGTACCTGCAGGTTCCCAAAAAGGCACACATGTAACACAATGCTCGGCCTGGGGTAAGCAATGGATTTCCCGGGTCTTGGACTTTTCTTCTAGGAGCTTGTACAAAACTTTTTAAAACCCAGCTACACTAACAGCTTTTACTACTTTCTCTGATAATGGATTCCAAAGTTTGATTATGTGTTGAATATTTTTTTTTCTCTTATTAGTCTTAAATGGGTTGCATTATAGCTTCATTGCGTGTCCTCTAGTCTTTCTACTTTTTGATGGCCTAAACAAGAGATCTGTGTTTACCCGTTCCAATCCATTCATTAATTTATAGACCTCTATCATATCTCCCCTCAACCATCTCTTTTCCAAGTTGAAAAACCCTAACCTTTTAAGCCTCTCCTCATAGGGGTATCCTTCCATCCAATTAACCATTTTTGTTGGCTTCTCTGTACCTTTTCTAATTCTGCTATATTGTATTTATTTATTTGGTTTTATATACCATGCTATTTCACATTCAGTACGGTTTACAGGGAATAAGAACAGATATTACATAGAAGAAGTTTAGAGAACAACAACAATTTACATAGAACAGTCTTGGTACACAATCACAATTACAAAGAACATGATTAGTGCAAAACCAATTAGATTGGAAGTTAACAGTGTAACCATATATAACTTATCTAGGTATAATGTGGGTCATAACAGGGAAACTATATACATTGTAGTTGTATAATAAATACAAATGAGCTTCATAGAAGGTTTGAGTGTTTGGCTGAAGGGATTTGGTAGTGTGCAGTGTTCTAAGTTATCTGTTCATAATATAGCTGAAACAGATGTGTCTTTAGATGTGTTCTGAAAGTAGATAGGCCAGAGATGGCACAGATGGGGGGGGGGGGGGGGGAGAGAGAGAGTTCCAGAGAGGTGGTATATATAATTTGAATGCTCGACCATTAACAAACTAGGAGCTTTTTCTTACTATAGAAAGAACTGAAAGAGTGTTTGACATGGTAAATCTTCTTACTCTGTTGTCAGCCGCCCATTGTAGTATCTCATTAAGGGAGGTTGTGTAGCATTTTGTTTGTTATGATGAGAGCCTTATCCTTGAGATGAATAACAATGGGGGGAGCCAATGGAGCTGTTTCAGGATCGGGTATCATGCTTGTATCTTGAGGCTTCAACCAGGGTTCGTGCTGCCGTATTCATAGCCATTTGAAGGCTGTGAATTGTATAATCTGGAATACCATAGAGAACAATGTTTGCATAATCAAAATGAGGGGTAATCAATGCTTGGAATATTGTCTGGAAATCAGCAGCTTCAAGCAGGGGACAGAGTTGGCGAAGGGTCCGTAATTTTAGGTATATTGCTCTGGTAGTATTGTTTATATGTAGTTCCATTGTCAAATGTTAGTCTAGGGTGATCCCCAGGTATCGTACTTCTTGCTTGGTGCTTATCTCAGTATCCCTCATTGGTAACATGGGAGGGGGTATGAGTAAAGGGTCCTTAGTAATGAAGAGAACCTCTGATTTCTTGCAGTTTACTTTTAAGTTATGTAGATTCAGTCAGTCAGATACTGCATTGAAGCAGTCAATGATTTTAGAGTAGTTCAGATTGACTGTAAAGAAGGGAGCATAAAGCATCCAGTATTTTATTTTATTTATTTCTTTATTTATTTCATATTTCTTATATACCGCCTTTCATGATATCAAGGCAGTTTACATTGAACAAACTGTAATTACATTGAACAGGGCATTATAACTTGGAAATAAGTATTTTACAGGGAACATGAGAAATGGAGGGTTAAGTGGCTTGCCCAAGACCACAAGGAGCACCTGTGGGACTGGAAACCCCAGTCCTTCCAGCCCAAGGTTGCTGTCTCTAGTGGAATTTGAACCCCCCGTCCTTCCAACCTGAGGTAACTTGCCCCAACCACTAGGCTAAAGAAATCTACATAGTGAATGTTTGAAATGCCTTCTCAATGGAACTGGTGGGGGAAAATACAGTGACAAAATTCAAAATGGCATGGGACAGACACAGTGGATCCTTTTATAGCAACAGGATAAAATCAAAATAAACATAACTATCTCTCATATCTCATCAAACAGGGGTGACGTACACAGAGCGATGGGCACACCCCTAAACAAAGGCATGGGAGGTGTGACCTGCACGGATTGGCAGGTGCACCGACTCTTGCCGCCTTGCTGGGCAGACTAGATGAACCATACTGGTCTTTATCTGCCGTCATATACTATGTTACTATGTTAAACACAGGCAGTAAGTAAAGCAGTGCAATTACAGTAATTCCTAAAGACAGATGAGGTACAGACAGCTAAAACTATTCAAAGCATGCAAAAGAAAAATAATAAAAACTTAGCCAGAGATATCCACTCAATGTGTTTTCACTCCTGGTGCTCTGGAGACCAGTAATAGCTTCTGGGTCTGTTCCTACAAGTGTTAAATGCAGAGCTCCCTTGGATTTCTAGGGGAGGAGAATAAAGCCAGCCGACATCTAATGTACTCTGAGCACCTCCACGTGTCCCTGAGTGTGTTTCTGGCTTGTGTTTCAGATGCGGGTGACATTAGAGGACATCACTGTCTCTTTCTCCCAGGAGGAGTGGGAGTATTTAGATGAAGGGCAGAAGGAGCTTTACAGAGAGGTGATGAAGGAGAATTATGAGACTCTGATCTCCCTGGGTAAGGACTGTATGACTGCATCTGCATTTCTAGCAGACAGTGGGGCTGATCTATTACACTGTATCTACCAGTCTTCCAGGTTCCAGAGATAGGACACGTCAAGAAAATGCGCTCACATAGCAATTTCCAGCCATATTAACACCCAGTTCCCACCAGGTACAATAAGCAGTATTTTATAAATCATCAATATATAATTCAACTCTAGATACAGAACCTGCAGAGCGGAGTGGGGGATGAGTCCGGTGAACCCTGGGGTACTGAGTTCAAGGCTCCCACAGAAACAATCCTACCTTACCCCACACATATATAGATGGTTCCTATAACTTCATCCCTTCAGGAATATCCTAGAACATTACTTAAAAAATAAAATAGTCCATCATATTTTCAGTCAGTCTCATTCTACATTGCCTCCTGTGTGCTCATGTATATTTTTCTCAGCAGCACATCTGTGTTTGTCCCCTCCTTTCTGGAATTCAGATACTGTCCTCATCTCTACTACATCCATTGTGAGTTTATTCCACGTATCTACCACTCTTTCCGTAAAGAAATAGTTCCGCATATTACTCCTGAGTCTATCCCCTTTCACCCTCATCCATCAGGCGCTACAGGACTGCACCCTCGGACCCAGAGTCCAGATCAGCATCAGGAAAGAGAGCGGGAGACTGAAACCCCTCCCATTCTCCATCTCAAGGTGAATCAGGGCCCACCACAGCAGCTTTAAAAAAGAAGCGCCATCAGGCGCACCCGTGCCTGCTGGGCCTGTGCCAGAGAGCCCTATGGCATGGCCCTTAGGCAGGAACACAGGCAGGTATGCAAAAATCAGCTCAGTCCAAACAAAAAGCTGCCAACACTAAGCCCAACAACCTCGAAAAACCTAAACAACCTTGAAGACCTCGCTGCTGACCTCATCCCTATCAGATCTATTCACAAGCAGACAACTCTCACCCCACACATCTCATAGACACCTTGGATTGTATCAGGACACAGTTTCAGCAAGAAAACTACAAACTGTAAGTACCACTCATCAGAAATGGAACTCACTGCTGAAAGAGCCCCACCCCTACCCTCCTATTATTCTACCAAAAAGCATAAAACTGCTATTGTATGCCCTTCTTCTCCTCTAGTTCCTACTCTGCCACTCGTCAACAGCTACCTATACCATAAACATACCCACAAGAACCCTACAACCTCCCCTGCTACACATACCTTGCCACCCACACATATTTATTTATTTAATGGTATTTCTATCCCGCCTTCTCCTTCAATCAAGGCAGTTACACAGCAAACAATCAGTAGAAGTGGTGCTTGGGTTCAGTGTGTGCATCATGTACAATGGAAGTGTGTGTGTGTGTGGGTCGATTAGTGTGCGCTATTTACAGCATGAGCTATATACAGGTAAGTGTAGGGAGCGTGCAGGTAAGATTAATCCATGGTTGTAGCACTCATTGAGTGTTTAGTCCGTAGTGCTCCAGGAATAGCAGAGTCTTTAGTTGTTTCCTGATGTCCTTGGTGTCTTCGGTGGCTCACAGTTCGTCCGGGAGTGTGTTCCACAAGCCAGGTGCAGCCAGTGACAGTGCTCTTCGTGCGGTGGATTTACATGCTCTTGTGTAGTCTTTTGGCGTGTTGATAGTGTCAGATGTGGCTTTTCTTCTGGGTCTTGTACTGGTGTCGGGTTTTATGAGGGGTTGGAGGCTGTGGGCAGAGTTCCTGTGTTTGATCCTGAATATGTTTAGGATTGTCTTGTATTTTATGCGTGAGTTGATTGGGAGCCAGTGTAGGTCTTTTAGGATGGGAGTGATGTGGTCTTGTTTGGATGCACCGGCTATTATTCGTGCTGCCGTGTTTTGGACCATTTGTAGTGGTCTGAGTGCCTGTTTTGACATGCCTGTGTAGATCGGGTTGCAGAAATCAAGTATGGGCGTTATGAGAGCTTGATAGACTGTGCGGAAATGTTCGTGTGTGAAGAGTGGTTTGAGGCGTCTGATTATTCTCAATTTGAAGTATGCGTTTTTGGTGGTCTTGCTGATGTGTGATTGAAAGTCTAGCCTCCTATCGAGTGTTACACCGAGATATTTCACCTCGTTTTTTGAGTGGTATGGATGCGTTGTTGACCCTGATGGAGGGTGGCGGGCTGAAGTTGTTGTTTCGTGTGATGAGCAGTGCTTCTGTCTTGTTGTAATTTATGGTCATGTTGTTGTCGTGTAGCCAGTTGGACATGTTGTTGAGGCAGTCTGTTATTGTGGTGTAGTCTGGGTTGTCGAGGTTAACTGGTGAGTAGATCATGATGTCATCTGTGTATATCGTGTAGTGTATCTTGTGTTCTCTTATGATGTGGCAGATAAACCTGTCAACAGACGAACTCCCAGATTAGTAAGAATTCAAACCAACACTCACACAACTTGTTACCTCACCCTACACACACTAGTCACTCCAATTAACACTGAGCTAATTAATGCTAGGTCCGTCAGATACAAGGCAAACACCGTCATAGACTATATTCAATATCATCCAGACTGACATCCTTTGCACCACCGAACCCTGGCTATAAAGCCCTGACCAGGTCATTCTATCTGAGATCACTCCACAAGCATATACTGCCTTCAACTGCCCGTGCACTCACAAGAGAGGTGGTGGGGTACTTATCCTTATGCGAATTAACCTTAAATTTAAAATCCGACCCCTCCTTAAAAACAACAAGCTTGACCCCAAAAAAGCGTAATCCTACCGTCCAATATCCAGCATTCCCCTACTGGCCATGATAATAGAGAAGGACGTAAAATGACAAATCCAACACCACACTGATACTACTGCCCCACTTGACCCATGTCAACACGGATTTAGAGAATCCCATGGCGTTGAGACCCTCCTCACCACTCTACTCAGCACCCTAATCACAGGTATTGATAACAGAAGTAAAGGATATACATTAAACTTCATGGACATTGCTGCCGCTTTTGACTCAGTTAACCACGAGACGCTTCTGTCATGGCTCCAACAGAATGGAATCCATGGATCAGCCTTGAGTTGGTGCAAGTCATACCTGACAGATAGATGGCAGCAAGTAAGAACTGACTCAGGGACCTCCAAGCCATTTAAACAAATGCAAGGGGTCCCCCAAGGATCATCACTCTCAGCCCTCCTTTTCAACATATACATGAAAACCATTTGCTCAATCATCCATTCCTTCAAGGTCTCCTGCCTAGTGTATGCTGACGATGTGCTACTCTTCTCTCCATTCTCAATCAACCAACCCGATTTCTTGACCCTGACAAAATGCTTCGAGGCTGTCACAGATTGGCTCCACACCCAGAGCCTCAGAATTAATTTCAAGAAAACTGATGTCCTCTTCATCACTAGGAGTTACTCCTTCACCCCACCAACATCAATAAGAGTAAGAGACGTGGAACTCTTGAGCAAGCCCACCATCCGCTACTTGGGGATCACCCTTGACCAGCATCTCAACATGAAAGCACACATAAGCAATACAGTCAGAGCAGTCGATCATAAGATACGAACCATCCGCCACCTGCAACCCTTATTGAAACCAGATGATTTCTGGAAATTTTCCAAGCATTTGTAACCCTGCACTTCGATTATGCCAACGCCATTCTGCAGGGACTCCCCCATGAACACCCTGAACCACCTGCAGCTGGCAATGAACGCAGCCACCCGAGTCCTGCATAGAGCCTCCAGAAGGGACCACATAACCCCTGTCCTAAAACACCTCCACTGGTTGCCGATCCACTGCAGACTCACTTTCAAAGTTTTACTAATGACTTTCAAGGCCATCAACAACCTATCCTCCATTTCCCTAACAGATCTTATCCTCCCCATACCTGCAAACAGGGCCAGAAGGTCATTCGCTGTAAACACCCTCGTAATCCCTAGAGCAATAATAAAATGCTCCCAGACAGCAAGGAACAGAGCATTTGTATTTTATGTACCTACACTCTGAAATGCCCTCCCAACCCCCATCTGGGCAATAACTGACCTTGCCCAATTTCGGAAGCCGCTGAAGCAACATTTATTCCTCCTACATTACTCCCTGCCCAGTGAAACAACACAACCAAGTTTACCCCCCACCCACCACAATGATACCACCGATACACCCAGGGCATGATAACATACCCACAGTCTGAATACGACTGCCCAAAATATATATAACCTAATATGAAAGTAGTTCAGAGTGTCATGTATTCCATAGCAGTACCTGTGGCATACCTGTTGACGAACAGCTCAGTTGTACATAGTGTATATAATTACCCCTGTTAAACCCAACTTGTATAAATCTGTTCTCTGTAATGTACACTGCATGCTCCGCTGCTTTGTACAATTTGTTGTTGCATGTAAACTGCGCTGATTTTAAAGAGCGCGGTATAGAAATAATATAAATAAATAAAATATCCTAATCTGTAAGCCACAAACACTGTGACTTAATCATGATAAAAAACAGACATCTAGCCATTTATCTTACCTACAGAGCCCCAAAAGCTCCCGCTGAAGAGACATCCAGCATCCTCAAAGCCATATGTTTGGCCAGCTCTCCTTATAAGCTGCTTATACTACTAGGCGACCTAAACCTGAGCTTCGCAACTAGTAGAGGAGAAGCTACTTTCACAAGGCAATGGAATCACGTAACTTCTGCCAAATCCTCAAGGTACCCTCTCACCGTTCAGGCTCTACTCTGGATCTCATCTTTGTCCCAAAGAACCTTCATTCACAGGACAGCATAATGACCCCTCTTGCCCTACCAATACCCTGGTCAGATCACCATGCTATACACTTCAAGATTGACTTCCCCCAACAAGGAAAATCACAGAGAATACCCAACTCTGAAAGAAGATTTAAAGGATATAAACAAGACCAATTCCTCAAAGATATCCTTCCCAGCCTCCCCCAGGACTTTGCAGATACAGATGAGGCAATTAAAACCTGGAACTCCACCATCAATGCAGCAGTGAATCCTTCTTAGCACCCAAATCTTGGAAATAGAGAATAAAGATCCAAATCTGCCCTGTGGTATTCTGACACAATAAGAGAAAAGAAACAAAAACTTCTCAAGCTAGAGCATAAATAGAAACATGACTGGTCACAAGCAACCTTTCTTCAATACCAGAAAACACAAAGAGACTACAATGATCTGACCAACAAGTACAATCAAGAATACCACACCAACCTTATCTTAAGTCAGCAACAAGCCTCGAAAGCTATTTGACATTGTCCACACCCTCACGAAGAATCCATCCCACAAAGAAGACACTATCCATCCCCAGATCTTTGCAGATTTCCCCATCAATGAGAACAAACCATCCTTAAAAACTTCACTGCTAAACACCTCCAACACCTCAACCGCAGAACCCAACGTCAAACACAAATGGTACTGATCTACGGAGCAAATATTCCGCACCATCGCTGCCTTAAACACCAGTACAGTGCCCTCTGACCCCTGCCTGGTCATGTGGATCAAATTAGTCAAGGACCAAATTGTCAACAGTATCCACAACACCATAAACTCATCCCTATCTCAAGGATGCATGCCCCCTGCTCTCAAACAAGTTAACATCTGACTCATCCAAAAAAACCAACTCTGATCCTGCAACTTTCCATCCTATTTCCAGCCTGCCCTTTCTATCCAAAATAATTGAAAAGGTGGTGGAAGGACAACTGCAAGACCATATTAACCTGTATGCTTCTCTGGATCCACACCAACATGAATTTTGTCCTAATCATAGTGTTGAGACTCTCCTCATACATCTGTTCAAGATACTCCTATGAGGAATCGACAACATAAAAACTGGATTCCTACTCATCTTTGTTGACATCTCTTTGGCCTTCGACATTGTATCACACAACATCTTCTTAAACCAACTAACATTGGACCTCACGGCGCAACTTTCAAATGGTTCCAATCCTACCTCACTGACAGACAACAAAAGGTCAAAGTTGGTTCAAACACCTCCACTCCGTTCAACACAACATAAGGAATCCTGCAAGGGTCTTCTCTGCCTGCCCTTCCTACTTACAACCAGTTCGCAGCATCTTCAAACAGCACAAAATTAACTATGCCATTTATGCAGATGACATCATGGTCTATTCCCCTATTCATCTTGACATGCCAGACTATACAGCTACTGTATCACTAAATGCCTACAGGAGATGAGCAACTGGCTGGCTTCCAACAGTCTCCAAGTCAACTTCAAAAAATCTGAGGCACTATTCATAACACGGGACTCTTCTGTTACCCCCCCCCCCCATCATCAGTCTCCATCATGGACACACTAATCCCAGTAAAAGAGGAAGTACGCTACCTTGGTAACACCCTTGATCACTTTCTAAACTTACAAGCCCACATCAACAGAACCTCCCAGGAATGCATTCCAAAAGCTCGCTATTATCCAAAGACTAAAACCCCTCCTCAGTCTGGATCACTTCTGCACGGTCTGTCAAGCAGTTATAATCCCTATGCTAGATTATTGTAACGCCCTTTTTCCAGGTTTTGCAGCTCAAACCACTCGTCCCTTGCAACTAGCCCAGAACAAGGCTGCCCACATCATCACAGGATCCGCCAAAGATGATCACATAACACCGCTCTTATATCAGCTTCACTGGCTACCAATTACCTCGCATGCCAGATACAAAACTGCCTTGACTATCTTCAAGATAAGAAACAACACATCAGCCGGTATTGTACAGGAACTGATATGCACAAAACTAAACAGCAGACCTAAGAGACAGAGCACCAGAGACACCATTCAACTCCTAGTTCTTACACCAATGAAGAGGGCTCCTTCATTAGTGGCACTCACCCTCTGGAATTCTCTCCTAGAGAAGGTCAGGACAACCATGGACTTAAAGGACTTCAGAAAGCATCTCAGAACCTTCCTTTTCACGGATCACTTCAGTGACAACACCTAGTTCTTCCCCCTCATCTCACATACTTAAAACAATATCTAACCCTTGTACATATGTTGCACTGTATGTTTTGCCTCTGTGCAAACCCTGCTAAGTTTACATATTGAGTTCTCTGTAATGTTTATTTTAATGTAAACCGCTTTGATTGTATCAGAAGGCAGTATAAAAAACTTGCTAAATATATAAAATAAATTGTCCCCTCATTGCAGAGCTTGCGTTCAATCGAAAGGGGCTCTCCTCCTGAGCATTTATGCCACAGAGATATTTAAACATCTCTGTCATATCTCCTCTTTCCCATCTTTCCTCCAAAGTATTACTACTGCTACTCCTCGATACCTTGTCCATGCTTGGTTTTAAGGGATCTGTACTCTCCTGGTTCTCCTCTTATCTATCTCATCGCTCTTTCAGTGTTTCTTCTAGTGGATCCTCCTCTGCTGCTATCCTGCTCTCAGTTGCTGTAGCCCAAGGATCTGTCTTGGGCACACTCCTTTTCCCTCTCTATACCCATTCCATTGGTGCACTCATCTCTTCCCAAGGTTTTCAGTACCATCATTACACTGATGACTCCTAGATCTACCTCTCTACACCTATAATCTCTCATAAGAACATAAGATATGCCATACTGTGTCAGACCAAGGTCCATCATGCCCAGTATTCTGTTTCCAACAGTGGCCAATCTAGGTCATATGTACCTAGCAGTTTCCCCAAGGGACATAGGTTCCACAATGCTTGTATTGGTTCAAGCTTTGATATCCTGGGTCCCTTCTTAATAATGTTTTATGGACCTTTCCTCCAGGAACTTGTCCAAACCTTTTTTAAACCCAGCTACACTAACAGCTCTTACTACATCCTCTAGTAACAAATTCCAGAGTTTGATTACACGTTGAGTGAAAAAATATTTTCTCTTATTTGTCTTAAATAGTTTACCTTGTAGCTTCATTACATGTCCCCTAGTCTTTCTATATTCTGAGAGCGTAAACAATCAATCTATGTTTACCTGTTCCACTCCATTCATTAATTTATAGACCTCTATCATATCTCCCCTTAGCCATCTCTTTTCCAGGTTGAAGAGCCCCAACCTTTGTAGCCTCTCTTCATAGGAGTAGCCTTCCATCCCCTTCATCATTTTGGTGGCTCTTCTCTGTACCTTTTCTAATAACGCTACATAAAAAGGTTAGGACAAATTCCTGGAGGAAAGGTACATAAACCATTATTAAAAAGGGACCTAGGATATCACTACCTGACCCAATACAAGCATTGTGGAACCTGTGTGTTTTGGAGAAACTGTTAGGTACATATGACCTGGATTGGCCACTGTTGGAAATAGGATACTGGGCTCGATGGACCTTGGTCTGACCCAGTATGGCATATCTTATGTTCTTATGTTCTCAAGGCACTTCTCTTCAGCCACTATGCCCAATTGTCTATGCCCATAACACATACTTCCATTAATCTATGCATATGATATAATGATTGATTTATTTATTTCACCATTTTTCATACCATTTTTCATTTCAGTCAAAGCAGTTTACATTGTAATTTAAACTTGGTGACGTACATTAAAAAGTGACATTGATAACTTGGATTTTTATGATGCAATGGAGGTACGCACCTTTGAACATCAACAAAGCCATATATGAAGGAATATCAAGCTGCTTCACAGACATCACTCAATGACTGGCAAGAAACACATTGACAGGTAACTATAAAAAATCCCCAAATACTCTGCATCACCAGGTATGACACGTTCCACCCACCCTCATCCCTGACAATAAATGAGATTGATGTGAAAGTCTGGACAGAGGTTTAGTATCTAAGTAACAGCCTGGAACAAGAGCTAATACTGAAACCACACATAAACGACACAATGAAGACAACCTAACATAAAATCTGAACCCTGCAATACCTGCACCCCCTAATGGAACCAATGGACTTCTGTACGGTATTCCAGGCCATCATCTGACCATGCTTTGACTACTGTAACTCAATTTACCACGGCTCAAAATGTTCAAATCAGTTCCCACTAAACATTGCAATACATAGAGCTGCATGAATCATTCAAGGAGCCCCAAATACGACCACATAATCCCTATCCTGTAACAACTCCACTAGCTTCCCCTGCAAAGCCACATCACATACTAAATACTGTACCTAATTTGCAAAATCATCAACCACTAATCTTCCTTCCATCTACAAACTCTACTAAACACAACCAAAACCAACAGAGAAAGCACTAAAAACATAGAGCCTGATATTCAAAAGGCATTTACACAGTTAGTGCCGCTGAATATCCCGTCTTCTCCCTTGTGTACTCTGATGCTAACCGCTTAGCATCAGAGAGTGTCGTGGGAATTCCGGGTGACAGTCCCTATCTTTTAGCTGCAGGGGCTAACTGAGAAGCATGCAGTATCGCTGCTGCCTTATTACGGCAGCCATGAGGCAATATGGTGACCCCAGATATTCAATGATATTCTGAATGAAATAGAGATTGAATGAATGTTTTGCTTCAGTCTCTACTGAGGAAGATGTAGGGAAGTTACCAATGACTGAAATGGTATTTAATGCTGATGCAGCAAAAGAATTGAAAGAAATATTGATAAACCGGGAAGATGTATTACAACTCTTTGATAAACTGAAGAGTAGCTAATCAACTGGTCCAGATGGTATACATCCAAGGGTGTTGAAAGAACTGAAATGAGATTTCAGACCTACTAAGACCAGACTAACAAATCACTAAGACCACTGGAATCAAACCAGACCAGACTAATAAATCAGACCAGACTAACAAATCACTAAGACCACCGGAACTATATTCCACAAGGCTAAAACAGTACAACGTCTCTGACCTCTCCTCGAACCTCAAGACTTCAGGACAGTAATGCAAGCCATGACACTCCCACATCTGGACTACTGCAATATAATCTACCATGGACTACCCGCCACACAAACCAACCTCTTCCGAATGGCCTTGAACACCACAGCGAGAATTATTCAGAATGCGAGGAAACGAGACCACATCACCCCAATTCTAAGAGACCTACACATACTTCCCCTCGAAGCAAGAGTTAAATACAAAGCCATTCTACTCACACACAAAGCCATCCAGCAAACACAGAGCACCCAGCTCCACACCCTTCTGACCCGACCAGCCCACAGCAAAACGACCAGACAGACCTCCAGCAACTCCCTCACCATCCCTCACAAAAGAACCAAATGCACACAACGGACCTGCAACAGAGCCTTTGAACTTTATGCCCCATCACTCTGGAATTCTCTACCGAGCCACCTCAGGAACAATAACGATCTCCTGTCATTCAAAAAACAGCTAAAAAACATCCTATTTCAAGAATATCTAAAAACAGAAACACCCTCCCACAAATAACTACACCAAAGACCACCCTCAAGAACCCTTGATCAAAAACTGTGTTCCCTTGTTATTGTCTAAGTCTACCCCCTGTCATATGTATCAAAACAAAACTGTGTGGTCTTGTAGCAGAGCAATCTCACACTGACGCAAAGCTATAATCCTACACTCTAACACTCTGATTTTTACTAAGGGTTGAGATCCAGAATATGGGGTTTGCGTTACACGGGTCTCAGACTACACCATGGCATTAGATTCGGGGTATATACAGATCCCACGTAATATGCCTGTTAGCATCAATGACCCGACTTGTTGCAAATTTTTACCCCTCTCATGTGTCATTAAGCAGAACACTTAATCCTCTACATAATTACAACTTAACTCATATCGTTGACGTGTTCTGTAGAGTTGCTTGACTGATTCACTTAATCTCAAAGGGACTTTGACTGATTCGCTTAATCTCAAAGGGACTTTGAGATTAAGCGAATCAGTCAAGCAACTCTACAGAACACGTCAACGATATGAGCTAAGTTGTAATTATGTAGAGGATTAAGTGTTCTGCTTAATGACACATGAGAGGGGTAAAAATTTGCAAAAAGTCGGGTCATTGATGCTAACAGGCATATTACGTGGGATCTGTATCTACCCCCTGACAAAATCATCAATGTTGCCCTCCTGGTGATGGTACCCTATCCCTATGACTGATTAACCTCCCCCCCCCTTTGTTACGCCGCTTTGACCCGGTGAAAAGCGGGATATAAATATAGTTAAATAAATAAATACTATTAGTAATCTGTGAACTATCATTAGAATCATATGAAATAACTGAAGATTGGAGGATGGCCAATGTAACACCAATCTTTAAAAAAGTTTTCAGGGTTGATCTGGGAAACTACAGATGTCAGTATCAGGAAAAATAGTAGAAACCATTCTAAAGAACAAAATTACTGAACATGTAGATAGTCAGAGTTTAATGGGTCTGTAGCCAAGGAAGGTCTTATCTTACTAATCTGTTATGTTGTTTTAAAGACGTAAATAAACAGATAGACAAAACTGGGTCAGACAATGTAGTGTATCTGGATTTTCAGAAAGCCTTTGTCAAGGTCCTTCATGAGAGACTTAAAAAGTAATGGGATAGGAGGCAGTATACTATTGTGGATCAGGAACTGGCTAAAAGATAGAAAGCAGAGGATAGGGCTAAATGGCCAATTTTCCCAATGGAGAAAGGTGAATAATGGGGTACCCCAAGGATATGTGGTGAGTCTGATGCTTATTAACATATTCGTAAATGACCTGCAAATGGGAACAATGAGTGAGATAATCAAATTTGCAGATGAAACAAAATTATGCAAAGTTGTTAAAACCCAGGAGGATTGCAAAAAATAGGAAGATGACCTTGATAAATAGGAAGACTGGATGCTCAAATGGCAGATGAAATTTAATGTTGACAAGTGCAAACTTATGCACCTAGGAAAGAACACCCTGAACTATGGTTAAATGATGCAAGGTTCCACATTACGAACCACCACCCAAGAAAAAGATTTAGGTGTTATCGTGGATAACATGTTGAAACCCTCTGCCCAGTGTGCAGCGGCAGCCAAGAGAGCAAATAGAATGCTAGGAATCACAAGGAAAGGAATGGAAAATAAAACAAAGGATATTATAATGCCTCTGTATCGTTCCATGGTGTGACCGCACCTTGAATACTGTCGCAATTTTGGTCTCCATATCATTAAAAAGGATATAGCGTTATTAGAAAAGGTACAGAAAAGAGCCATCAAAATGGTAAAGGGGATTGAAGGATACCCCAATCAGGAGAAGCTAAAAAGGTTAGGGCTCTTTAACCTGGAAAGGAGAAGGGTGAGGGGAGACATGATAGAGGTCTATAAATTAATGAATGTAGTGGAACCTGTAAATATAGATTGATTGTTTATGCCATCAAAATGCAGAAAGACTAGAGGACATAAAATGAAGCTACAGTGTAACCTATAAAAAACTAATAAGAGACAATATTTTTTTCACTCAACACATGGAATTTGTTACTAGAGGCTGTTATAAAAGCTGTTAGTGTAGCTGGGTTTAAAAAAGGTTTGAACAAGTTCCAGGAAGAAAGGTCCATAAACCATTCTTAAAGGGGACCTGGGAAAGCCACTGGTTGCCCCATTACAAGCATTATGGAACCTGTGTCTTTTGGGGAAACTGCTAGATCCTTGTGACCTAGCTTGGCCACTGTTGGAAACAGGATACTGGACTTGATGGACCTTGGTTTGACCCAGTATGGCATATCTTATGTTCTTAATGCTGGGGCCGCATATGATCCCCAGCATTGAATATCCAGAGTTAAGTTCAGCACCGACAATTAGATGCTGTACTCGTGTTTAGCCATCAATGAAAATATTTGACCCATACTGACCATACTACAGGAGAATATCAAAAGCAGCCAATATGAATGCATGACAGTATTCAATCTACATGCACCAAGCCTCTGGAACTCTCTACCAGAAAAATGCTGAAATATCACAGAAAAACCTCAAGACCATCCTATTCATGGAGCACTTTGGACCTATCACATGAACTCTTCCTGTCTCCCTCTCCACCTCTCCCCAAAGCCTTCCCCCTTTACTTCCCTCCAACCCACTGCAAGCTTTTCCATCGCTCAGACATCCGCACATCCATTCTGTTGCTGTTCGCTATACATACGACATGTTCCACTGTACTATAGTTTATCTCATATAAAATGTATTTCTCCTGCACATAAGTTCTCATTGTTTCATGTAACAACTTTGTAGCCATTATTAAATGTAGAGTGCTTTGACCCGATACAAGCGGTATAAAAGGAGAGTTAAATAAATCAATAAATGAATAAATATGAGGGTTATTTTTAAAGGAAGGTCCGATTGGCTGTAGCTTTGTAAATTTTTTCTGCCGATGACACGGTCCTTGCTTTCAAAAACCGAATCACAGACCGTATTTCACAGTCGGAGGGCCGCTCAATTGTCTTAAAAATTTTAAAGTCTCAGTATAAACCGTACAAAGTGATGCTATGACTGCAAATGGCATCTGCTTTTGCACAAGGCATGCCGGGAACTAGCACACATGCTTGTTTCTACAGGGGAAAAAGCTTTACAAAGCTACAGCCAATTGGACCTTACCTTAAAAATAACCCTCGTAAAATCTTGAAAGAGCAGGACCCACAGCTGGATCACTGTTGACTAAAGGGGCAGAGGTGCAGTGGAAGTTACCAAGTTTCAGAGATGGCGGTAAATGCTCCATGGAAAAATGAAAACTGAGGTAAATTGGCTCTAGCAGCTGGGAAGCATCCCGCGTGGACTCTGTAGGATGCCGTCACCCATATCTAAGGGCTTCACTTCTGCTTGTCTATGGAGAAAGTATTTATCCTGTCATGAGCTGACACAGGAGGCAATCAAAGGAAACGTAAATAACTTTAGCACTTCATTAAATACTATGGAAGAGGGTAACCAGCACAGAGTAATGTAAAAAGCACTAATCAAAGACATGGAGTAAATGGGGGGGGGGGGGGGGGTGTCCTACACGGAGCTGCGTGAACAAGCCTGGCAATCTCATTGAGCAGACGAGAAGGCCCGTGCAGTTCATTATCTGCTCTCACTTACTACATTACGAGGTTTCTTTTTCCCTCAGTGTATCACGCTCCGATGAACTTTCCACAAAGCACAAGCTTCAGTAATAAAGGCTCACCATGCTTTCTCCTCTCCTTCCCCCCTACCCTGGGCTGATTGCAAGAGTGCATGAAAATGCTTAGAAGCTGAACAAACACATATAACAAATCCCCAACGGTAATCAATGAAATACAATCCACAAGGAAGATACCACAAGAAACCCTCTTCACCCTTGAGTCTTTTTGTCAGACATAAACCGTGGGAGGAGGATATGGTTAATCTTCCCCACCAAAACAGTACATGTCCCTTTTAATCACCAAAATTAATAAACACTAGATTTTTTAATCTTAAAAACGACACTTATTTGATCATGTCTCACGACGTGCACGTTTCGGGGCCATCCCAACCCCTGTATCAAGTGATCCAAAGTGTCACTCCCTTGAAAGTAACCAATTTAAAAATCTAGCGTTTATTAATTTTGGTGAATAAAAGTGATTAAAAGGAACATGTACTGTTTTGGTGGGGAAGATTAACCATATCCTCCTCCCACGGTTTATGCCCGACAAAAAGACTCAAGGGTGAAGAGGGTTGCTTGCGGTATCTTCCTTGTGGATTGTAGAAGCTGAAGAAAGGCTGGATCTGCAATTCCCCAAGCTGTAACAGTAACAGTCCCAGAAATAAGTACCTGCTAGAAACACTTACAGATCCTGAGAGTGCACTGTAACACTTCCACACAGTAATACCCCCTAGGAAGGACTACAGCTCCCAGAGTGCACTGTTACGCTCCCATACAGTAATCCCTCCTAGGAAGGACTACAGCTCCCCCACTGTGACACTCCCACACAGTAATCCCTTCTATGAAGGACTACAGCTCACAGAGTGCACTTATTCCCCCCCCCCCCCCTTGTCTAAACCGCTTTGACCCGGTGAAAAGCAGGATATAAATGCAGCTAATAAATAAATAAATAATTACCCCCTTTGAAGGACTAGAGTACATGAACGTGCACTCTGACACTCCTATACAGTAATCCCTCCTAATAAACACTGCAGCTCCCAGAGTGCACTGTGACACTCCCACAGAGTAATACCCCCTAGGAAGGACTACAGCTCCCAGAGTGCTCTATGACACTCACACACAGTAATACCCCCTAGGAAGGACTACAGCTCCCCCAATGTGACACTCCCACACATTAATCCTTCCTAGGAAGGACTACAGTTCCCAGAGTGCACTGTGAAGCTCCTACACAGTAATCCCTCCTAGGAAGGACTATAGCTCCGAGAAACCACTCTGATACTCCTACATAGTAATTGCTCCTATTAAAGGACTACAACTCCCAGATTGCACTGTGACTGTCCCATAGAGTAATACTCCATAGGAAAGACTACAGCTCCCAGAGTGCACTGTGACACTACCACAGAGTAATATCCCCTAGGAAGTACTACAGCTCCCAGAGTGCACTGTGACACTCCATTAGAGAAACTCTAGTTTATTTCCTGGGCTCTGTGGCTAGAACTTGTTCTGTGCATATAATATCTTTGTTTCTATAGATCAGACAGGTGAAATCCTCCAGGGCATTCGGTTGTTAGTAACACCTCTCTCCTTCCCTGCATTTATCTGCCTGAATATCTCAGGAAGTGGATCTGTGAGATGACCCAGCATTAGTACAGCCCCTTTCACAGGCTTCCCAGGGCTGGGGGAGGGCACTCGGTCTCTAGCCTCCTTCCCTTTGTTTCTGTTCTCACTTCCTCCCACTGAAGCCACCAGGAAAGAGGCTTCTTACTAGCACCAGCAAAATTCACACCACCAGCTTTGCAAGGAGGGAATCTAGGCGTGTTCCAGAGAAGGGCAGGAGAATGGCCGCAGGGTTTTCTGCTCAGCAGGTAGGAGACTGGCAGGAGGTGGGGCAGCAGGGGAAGCAGTGCCAGGATCCAGCCTTGGAGAGAGACACATGTTACATGGGGCAAGCAGAAGGGGAAATGAGGCTGGCACTGCTCAGTCCAGGAAAGAAAGTTCTGCTCTTTATTTGCAAGTCTCTGAGGCTCTTCCTCCTCATTCCCCTCCCATGATGCTCTCAGTTTCTGTTTCTTGCAATGTCTTTGGATTCTCTTTTCCTCTCTCGCTCTTTCTTTTTCACAATTTCTTTTGTGTCAATTTGCAGAAAATAAGACCCAGATACACATGCACACAGGTGGACATTCAGAGCTTTACACTTCATTCTCTGCGCACTTCCAACAGACAGCTAAATCCTGTCTCTTCTTTCTCTATAACACTGGCAAAATTTGTCCCTTCCTTTCTACACACACACTAAGGGGCATGTTTACTAAACTGCGCTAATGTCACTGGTGGTACATGCAGCATTAAGATGAGCAATGCCATATAAGGAGGTGGGCATACTGGCGGTAATGTAACGATGTCCGTATAATACGCATTAAGGGGCGCAGTGCCCATCAAGCGTGCCTTGGCCATGTAGCGTGCGTTAACGGGATGTACGCTAACGCTGCCAAGCAAAGCACAGTAAAGTACAAGGCTGACAAGGGTTTTTTTGGTGGTGCCTTATGAGGCGCCCTTAGGTTAATGCACCATGTAAGTCACCTCAGGAGGTGCCAGATACGGTGACTAACCTGAGATGGCGTATAAGGTGCCCTGAGGTTGTTATGGTGACCCAGGAGATGGTGGCCAAGAGCAGGAAGGTGCCCGGGGCTGACAAGCAGGAAATGTATGGGCAAACACAGATGTAACCCTAACATTGCACAGAGCACCAAGGAAAGGAAATGGACAAGTGCTGGAAGGACGTAGAGGTGGGAGCTGATGGACCTGCCAAATCTGCATGCAGCTGATGTGGCAGCCAGTAAAATGGACAAATATATAGGAGGCAGCTGTACTGATGCACAGGGGGTTGTTAATGTAAAGCGCTACAATGACAGTGGGTGGAAGAGGATGGGAATACGTGACCTCCAGTGGAGGTAGAGGTGGCAAGATATTTGCAATGATAGGAGGACAAAGGAGTAGTAGTGCCATGCAAAGCAGACACAGGAGAGGCAAGCATGAAGCCTGTTTGCCTCTCTCTGCTCTGGGAAGAGCAGTGCCCTCACAGCGCTCTGCTAGAGAGGTGGATATTTAACTCCTGTGATGACTTTGCTGTGAATTCTAGCTCTATATTTATTTATTGTTGTCTTGATTTGTGTGCTACTTCACCTACCTGTTCCCTTTAGTTTTGCACTTCAGCTTTCTCAGCTGTATAACTTACCTTGCCTCTCTCAACTAACTGGCCTTTGTGCGGTAGCCAGGTTAACTGTTACTTTAAATATCTCTCCCTGCTCTGTCCCCAGAACGTGCTGCATTTTAAACTTTTTTTTCCTACTCTCGCCTACCTGAGGGACTAACCTCCTCCCCCTCTGCTGAGGGTACAGGACAGGGTACTGTGGTGAACAGCGCCCTCCTGAGCCTATGGAGATAGTAGAAAATCCTGAGGGTCAGCAGGATTTATACCAAAATGACAGGGCAAGGAAAAAAGAGAGACTCTATTCCTCAGAGCTGAGTAGGGAGACCAGCCCAGGGGAGGAGCCCTGCAGTTCTGATTGGGCACACCCAGCCCTAGGAAGGGGCGTGTCCAAAAGAGAATGTACATTTAAACCAGAGCATGGCTCTGAAGAGAGAGGACGGATAAGAGACCCGAGTAAGGGAAGGACGAGAGACCCGAGTAGAGGAAGCACGAGTGGAGGTGGTACAAGGAGTACAAGGAATACAGGAGGTAAAGGAAGGAAGGAATATTGGAAGAAGAAACAAGGGGATGGTTGGAAAGCCAGTGGAGTGATTAATGATACTTTGGAACCTGGCATAAGAAGAAAACCTGCACAATCCTATTCCAGGGAAATAAGCAGAAGTCCCACGCAGAGAGGATTTAACCTTGAAGTGGATAGCCCTTGGAAGGCATCGCCTTGGGGAGAAAGACTTCAGGACAAGCACAGGTGAAAGAGCAATCATTCCCTGAAACGTCGTTTGTGCCGGAGAGCAACAAACAGATCAGCTGGAGAGCCTGGGAGCCGTCTGCAGGCAGAAGTGCTGCACAAACAGTGAGTAATTGGCCACCCGGCTGCCAAGCTGAATATAGAGATAATTCTTCCTCCTATGAGTCAATTGCTAAAGAAACTAGCAATTATCCTAATACCTTTATCTTAAAGGAAGAGAAGACAAACAGCCTTGAGCAGAAGGGAAAAGCTATAGCAGATAGTAGTGCCCTCTCTCATAAGGAACAGGCTGAATTGCTACTTCAGAGCTTCCAACAGTTTTTAGACTTACAGGCTAGAAAACAGCTAGTATCACAAGAGGCAAATAATTCAGCACAGCTTGAAGGAGTAACCCAGGGAAATACAAGCATACCTGAGTGTGAACAAATGGACTGTACATTTTGTTGTATAGGAAAGCCAAGCTGAAGGGAACTGCCTTTATCGTGTGTGAGCTGAGTTCTGTAAAGCTGTTGTATTGCCGTGAAAAATGGAAGTTCTAATTACCTCCACCTGATTCTCAGCATAGTGAAAGTAACTGTGGCTGTAAGAGGTGCAGTGAAGCCAACTGACCTCTGGAGGCAAAGGAGAGCAATTTGCTGGAAAGTGAAAAAGCAGCATTGGTATTTTGAGTTGCATTTAACCTGAGTTTCTGTTTGCCTTTTGAAGCACCCTTGTTTGCATTATTATATGCCATGTGATGGAACATTTACCTTTTGCTTTAATAAAATACTTATTATAAAGAAACCACAACTACAGTTTCTTTAATTCGGAGTGAGAAGAACTGGAACTACAACTCCCAGCATTCCTGGGGGCAAAGGTTTCCTCCTTCCCTCACGAAGTACAGCGGCTGCTCATGTCCTTAACCCCTTGAGCCGGGCAGGGTCGCCGCAGTACCTTGTAACAGCCCTCTTTTAATAGGTCTTATTTCCCTCCTTTCCTCTCCAACATCCACCCACCCCTGGAGTAATTGTAGCTTTATAGGTACTTACATGTCTTAGAGGAAAGGGGCTGCTCTCAGGTGCAGTTCTTTATCCAAATCAGTCATAAATTGAGGACCTGAGATTAATTAAGCTTCAGGTGAACAAGGTATATTAGAGGTATTAGCTACACTTTTATTAGTATAAGCATCTACACCAACCCTTAGTAAGTACAGAATTTAAAGACCTAAACACAAGCTTTAAACTAAGATGCAGACAACAGTCCAGCAGCGAGATGGGGGCTTTCCAGTCTTTTCCATTGAGTGTCACATGTATGATTTTCTCCAAGTTGGTGAGAGGTCTTACGTATGCACTAAATGCAAGGAGCTCTTTTCTCTCAGGGAACGAGTCCATTCTCTAGAGGCTAGAGTAACAGACCTGGAAGACATAAAGACAGAGAAGTACATGGACGAGACCTATAGGGATATAGTCCTGAAGTCCCACCTCCAGTCTGGCAGCATCCCTGTTGCCATGGAGGAGAGAGGTCACGTGACAGGACAGCATCACCCTATAACTAGGACCTGTCCTCCAGGTGATGTAAAACCCTCTCGCACTGAGGACATTTCTCCAGTGCCATGTGCCCATGAGGGAAGGTTTAGGACAGCTGTTATAGTTGGTGATTCAGTTATTAGGCATGTAGATAGCTGGGTGGCTGGTGGACGGGAGGATCGCCTGGTAACATGCCTCCTGTTGCGAAGGTAGAGGACCTCATGCACCGCCTAGATAAGATCTTAGATAGTGCTGGGGAGGAGTCTGCTGTCTTAGTACATGTCGGTACCAATGACATAGGAAAATGTGATAGGGAGGTTCTGGAGGCTAAATTTAAGCTTTTAGGTAGGAAGTTGAAATCCAGAACTTCCAGGGTAGCATTCTCCAAAATGTTTCCCGTTCCACGTGCAGGATCCAAAAGGCAGGCAGAGCTCCGGAGTCTCAATGCGTGGATGAGACGATGGTGCAAGGATGAGGGTTTTGGATTTGTTAGAAACTGGGGAACATTCTGGGGAAAGGAGGGGCTCTTCCGAAGGGATGGGCTTTACCTTAACCAGGAAGGGACCAGACTGCTGCCATTAACCTTTAAAAAGGAGATAGAGAAGCTTTTAAACTAGAAAACAGGGGACAGCCGACAGTCGCTCAAGAGCGCATGGTTCGGAAGAAGGTATCCTTGAAGGATACTACCAAAAGCAGTGAGGTTCCAAAAAAGAGTAAAGTAGCCCAAATGCCCTTGGGTATGGTGCAGACAGAGTGTAAAGATTCCAAATTACCCATGCCTACCAATAGCCAGATTAATATTAATAAAATACAGTCTCTAAAATGCTTGTATGCAAATGCTAGAAGTCTAAATAATAAGATGGCAGAGTTAGAATATATAGCATTAAATGAGAGGTTAGATATGATTTCAATCTCAGAGACATGGTGGAAGGAGGATAACCAGTGGGACACTGTGATACCTGAATACAAACTATATCGTAATGATAGAACTGATCAAATTGGTGGAGGGGTTGCGCTGTATGTTAGAGAGGGCATTGAGTCAGAAAGGATTAAAGTTTTACAGTAAACAAAATTTGCAGTAGAATCTCTATGGATTGAAATTCCATGTATGAAGGGGAAGGTGATGGCAATGGGGTGTACTATCGACCACCTGGCCAGAATGAACAAATGGATGATGAAATGCTCAAATAAATCAAGGAAGCTAACAAATGTCACAGCAGAGTAATAATAATGGGTGATTTCAATTACCCCAGTATCGACTGGGTCAGTGTCACGGCAGGGCATGCTAGGGAAATAAAGTTTCTAGATAAAATAAATGACTACTTCTTGGAGCAGCTGGTTCACGAACTGACCAGAGGGGAAGCCGTACTGGACCTAGTCCTTAGTGGAACGCCAGATCTGGTGCAAGAAATAAGGGTGTTGGGACCACTTGGCAATAGTGATCATAGCATGATCGTGTTTGATTTAATTAGTGGAGGAGGGATAGTAAAGAAATCCACAGTACTACCTTTGAACTTTCGAAAAGGAGACTATGATAAAATGAGGAATATAGTTAAGAAAAAACTAAAAGGAGTGGTTGCAAAGGTTAAAGATTTACATCAAGCTTGGGTGTTATTTAAAAATACTATCCTGGAAGCCCAGACCAGCTGTATTCCACGCATTAAGAAAAGTGAAAGAAATTCCAAAAAAACTGCCAGCATGGTTTAAAGGTAAGGTCAGAGAGGCTGTTGCTGCCAAAAAAGCATCTTTCAGGAAATGGAAAAAAGAGCCAAACAATGAAAGCTGGAAACAGCACAAGCACTGGCATGTTAAATGCAAAGCATTGATAAGGCAGGCAAAGCGAGAATTTGAGAAGGAACTTGCTTTGGAAGCAAAATCCCGAAATACAGACTTTTTCAAGTACATTCGTAGCAAAAGGCCTGTGAGAGAGTCAATTGGACCATTAGATGATAGAGGGGTACTTCCCCACTCCTCCCTGATCTGACTCCTCTCAACAACTGCCTCACTGCTGTCACCCACTGGTTAACCCAAAATTGTCTTCACCTTAATCTGGCCAAAACCACCGCTATTTGGTTCCCCTATGGTCACCCCCCCCCCCCTCGTTAGCTCCATCCCTTTCTAACACTCCCATATCCTTAGTCACTACCTTCCGCTATCTTGGTGTTCTCTTTGATTCAGATCTTTCCTTTCACGCTCACATCTTACACATTACAAAGACTTCCTTTTATTTTCTGCGTCAAATCCGTGCTATCCGCCATTTTCTTTCCTCTTCCGCCTTGTCTACCCTACTTCTCTCTCTTGTTATGTCCAGGGTTGATTTTGCTAATTCTGTCCTTATTGGTTTGGCCTCCTCTCATTTATACCGTCTTCAAAGAATCCAAAATACCTCAGCCCGCCTTCTCTCTCACTCATCTCATTCTCACCATATAACCCCTCTTCTTATTCACTTACACTGGTTACCTGTTCCCTTCCGCTCTCAATACAAATTACTTACTTTGGTTCACAAGGCCCTCCACACCAACTCCCCACAATATCTAGCTGACTTAATCCACTTTCACACTCCCAGATATACCCCCCGCTCATTCCACTTAAACCGGCTCATCCTTCCCCCTCCTTCTGCTGACCACTTACAATCTACTCGTTCTTCAGCTTTTTTCTTTATAGGTCCCGCATTATGGAATTCCCTCCCCTCTGCTATCTGATTAGAGTCTTCCCATTCAGCATTTAAACAGCAGCTAAAAACCCACCTCTTTTCCCTAGCCTTTAACCTCCCCACTTCTCCCCCCTCTCTATAGCCTTACTCCTCTCCTCCTACCCTCTCTTGCCCTTTCTGTCTCTCTTTTTTAAAATATGTAACTTCCTTTTCCTTTACTGGCTTTGCGCCCTATTTTTAATGGTTTTTACGCATTGTAAACCGCTCTGATTTTATTGTGAAGGGCGGTCAATCAAGTTTTATTAAACATAAACATAAACATAAAAGGGGCAGTAAGAGGCGACAAGGCTATAGCGGAGAGTGTGAATGAATTCTTTGCTTTGGTCTTTACTGAGGAAGATGTAGGGATGTTACCCAAGACTGAAGTGGTATTTAAAGGTGATACTGCAGAGGAATTGAGAGAAATATCGCTACACCGCGAAGATGTATTACAACTATTTGATAAACTGAATGGTAGCAAATCACCTGGACTGGATGGTATACATCCAAGAGTGTTGAAAGACCTGAAATATGAGATTGCAGACCTGCTATTAGTAATCTGTGATCTTTCATTAAAATCATCTGTAATACCTGAAGATTGGAGGATCGCCAATGTAACGCCAATTTTTAAAAAGGGTTCCAGGAGTGATCTGGGAAATTACAGACCGGTGAGCCTGACGTCAGTACCGGGGGAAAATGGTAGAAACCATCATAAAGAACAAAATTACACAGCATGTAGATAGTCATGGCCTAATGGGAGACAGCCAACATGGCTTTAGACAAGGAAGATCTTGTCTTACTAATTTGATATGTTTTTTTGAAGGTGTGAATAAACAGGTAGACAAAGGTGAGTCGGTTGATATAGTGTATCTGGACTTTCAGAAAGCCTTTGACAAGATCCCTCATCAGAGACTTTTGACAAAACTAAAAAGTCATGGGATAGGAGGCAGTGTACTATTGTGGATCGGGAACTGGTTAAAAGATAGAAAGCATAAGGTAGGGCTAAATGGCCAATTTTCCCAATGGAAAAAGGTGAATAGTGGAGTACCCCAGGGATCTGTACTGGGTCCGCTACACTTTGACATATTCATAAATGACCTGGAGGTTATGAAATTTGCAGATGACACAAAACTGTTGTTAAAAGTTGTTAAAACCCAAGAGGACTGTGGAAAACTGCAGGAGGATCTGGATAAATTGGAAGACTGGGCATCCAAATGGCAGATGAAATTTAATGTGGACAAGTGCAAAGTTATACACCTAGGAAAGAACAACCCACACTATGGTTACAGAGTGCAATTTTCCACATTGGGAACCACCACCCTGGAAAAAGATTTAGGAGTCATCGTGGATAACATGTTAAAACCCTCCGCCCAGTGTGCAGCGGCGGCCAAGAAAGCAAATAGAATGCTAGGTATCATAAGGAAAGGAATGGAAAATTAAAATAAAGGATATTATAACGCCTCTGTATCGTTCCATGGTACGACCGCACCTTGAATATTGTGTGCAATTCTGGTCACCGTATCTTAAAAAGGATATAGTGTTATTAGAAAAGGTACAGAGAAGAGCCACCAAAATGGTAAAGGGGATGGAAGGCTACTCCTATAAAGAGAGGCTACAAAGGTTAGGGCTTTTCAACCTGGAAAAGAGACGGCTGAGGGGAGGTATGATATGATAGAGGTCTATAAATTAATGAATGGAGTGGAACGGGTGAACGTAGATCGATTGTTTACGCTATCAGAATATAGAAAGACTAGGGTACATGTAATGAAGCTACAGGGTAAACTATTTAAGACAAATAAGAGAAAATATTTTTTCACTCAACGTGTAATCAAACTCTGGAATTTGTTACCGGAGGATGTAGTAAGAGCTGTTAGTGTAGCTGGGTTTAAAAAAGTTTTGGACAAGTTCCTGGAGGAAAGGTCCATAAACCATTATTAAAAAGGGACCCAGGATATCAATGCTTGACCCAGTACAAGCACTGTGGAACCGGTGTCTCTTGGGGATACTGCTAGGTATGTATGACCTAGATTGGCCACTGTTGGAAACAGGATACTGGGCTTGATGGACATTGGTCTGACCCAGTATGGCATATCTTATGTTCTTATGTTCATAAGAGCCGCAATGCTGAAAAGGGTACCAGTGCAGGACATGGGGTAGCAGCCTACACAAGAGGACAGGATTCCACACAGCTGACAGAGGCAGATAGATGGACAGAAGGATGGTTGGCAACTGTGATGAGTGTAGTATGTTCTGGCAGCACAGATTGAGGAGATATGTTTGCCTGTTACAGGCATAAAAAAGGAGGTGCCTCAGACACGCTTAGTAAAAGGGGGCTACTGAGGAGTTAAATCCATGACCTCTGCCTTGGAAGGCAATGTATTAACCACTGGGCTACATCTCTATGGCTTTTGTCACAGCAATGGCTGGCTGCAGAATGACTGCAGATCACTGCACAAAATGTCTGCTGTAGTTTCCAGGATAGGGTAAACCCACCGCTACCCATGATGCACTGCACATGCAGACTAGCAGTCCACATCAGATCACCAGATGGGGGTATGCACCTCTGCAGCACCCCACCTTGGTAGGGGGAACTGAGCATGTGTGTTACTGGCACAGAGAAGCTACAGACCATGCCATTGTGCAGGTTCTGTGTTCACCCTGAGGGTGAGGATGTGTGCCCAGCACCACAGTACCTGTGGTGCTGGAGACAGTGATGGGGATCCTTAGGAGGGTCTAACAGTGTGTGACAGGTGTTCTCTGCGGCAGAACTTTAACTCATTGTCTGTCCATTTATATTCCCCAGTCACAGCTGCCTCTGATGGACCAGAAACCACTAAGAACAGTGCTTATCCAGTCTTATGGTGTGGTTGCCATGAGCACCTGTTATCAGAGCAGTGAGGTGCCTACACTTGCATGAGGGTCAGGTAGCAATGCGTTGATACTGCTGCTCCAGGTCAAAGTGATGTACAGTAAATGCCCCAAAAGGCACACAATCAACATTGTGGTAATTGAGGCAATAGGGAAACATAGGGCTGGGGGAGTAATAACCTCTGTCCTGCTTGCAAAATGCTGTCAGCCCGAGCCATACCTGTTACTAGGGCACTGGCAGACCAGCACTAATGCTGGGAGTAGGCCTGGAATACCACAGCTGTCACCCACCAAGGTCTGATATTCACCAGAAGAAGGCACAGTCAGACTGCACCTGCTGCACCCTGCAAGGTGTCCCAGCCATGCACATACTAATTGCAGACAGTCTGCTAGCCAATCACAGAGAAGCTATGTGCATTCAGAGGTGGGATACACAGCACAGACACTAAGCAGGTATCTCAGCAATTCAGCCCCAAAAGAAACACACAAATATCACTGTAGACAGAAACTAGAATAGCACTTTGTGGGAACATAGCCATGCCATGGACACTGCTCAGTCGGGGTGAGTACGTCTACCCGGCATGACATGCTGTGGCCACCCTGTCCATGCAGATGGTGGCCGGCCACTACAATGCCCCAGCCAGTGCCCTACCCCTTCCGCTGAGGCATCCTGGCCAATCGGCCCTGTCCAGCCCATACCCACAATACCCTGCTCCTCAGTATGCAGATTTGCAAGGTAACGCTGCACAGAGTGTAAGCATTGTGGGCCCAGTGAGGTGTAGGAAGCCACAAAACAATGGATGGAGATACGCACACCCCCACTCCTATTTGTCATATGTAGGGTAACATGTTGGGATATAGTCTGCAGGAGCCACAGCTGGGACTTGAACCTGTGACCTTTTGCACCAAGACACACTGGCTCTGTGTACTGCACCATACTGTTGTCACAGGGGCTGGTCAGTCCCTGGTGATACCATGACTGTTCATCAGACAAACCTTGTCTGTTGTACTGCACACCCCCCACCTGAGCAGGGCTTGGCCTTGATCTGCTGTGGGCAGATGCCACTGCCCCCTCCCCCACCAGCACCCCTCCCCCACCATGATGACATACCCATATGCTGGTGATGCTGGTGGTGGGCAGTTCCAGGTCATACAGTGTACCGGTAGGTGGCCACCTAAGGTATCGTCTCTGGGGTAGGGGTGCCTACATAGACATCCACATTCCCCCCAGCACCACCTGCCACTCTTATGTGCCCTGCTGGGTAATGTCCCCTGGTTGGGACACTGTGGGGAAAGAACAGAGTCCTGGTCATGTTGGGCCTTGGTCAGTTGCTGTTTTGCTGATCTCTGGTTTCTGTGTTCCTATGTGCCACCAGGTCATCTGCCTCGCCCAGCCTTGGCCCCAGCTGCCCCCACTGCATGTCCTGCCTGCAGCCCCCTATGCCCTATTTGCAGCAACGCCATAGTGCCCTTTCATACCTGGCCACTATGCCGTTGCTGCACATGTAACACTACCATCACTGTTTTTGGGCTCCCTGCCTATGCTGTACATTGCTGACCATGAAATGGTTTCTCTCCTGTAAAAATGTACCTCTAACACCAGGTTTTCACTCACGGTAATGTTTACACATTGAAATCACAGCATTAGTATAGCAGGGGCCTCTCTCCGCCCATTCCCCGCCCATTGACCCCCATCTCTCTGCCTACTCTCTGTCCCGCGGTACAGTTACCACTGCCGGTTGTGTTAGCGCGCGCTAACGTTATGTCTTGTAACAGTAACGCGCGTTAACGTTACTGCTGTCACATTAGCGCCATTAAGTAAACATGCCCCTAAGACATTTATCCACTCTTCAGTTACCTCCCATCTAGACTATTGCAACCTCCTCCTTGCTGATCTCCCTCTCAATCACCTCTCTTCCCTTTGGAGGTGTGGTGATGAAGAGTTGTTGAGGACTTTGAAGGTTGTGAAGATGGATTTGAATCCCACCCTGCCTGCAGCATCCCAAAAAACCAAGCATACTTAGCATGGCATTCCACAATGTTAACTCCCATGATGACTCATTTTCATTTCACCCTCTCCTTATGCTTCATACTCATAGTGCTGATGTACAGTGCCCTTGCACTCACCCCCTCTAATAACCCCATCCCAGTGCTGCAGGGCTCATGGAGGAAGTGGTCCAGGCTCCCCCACCACTACTCTTGTGCAGCTGGATGCCCTTCAGGCCCACATCTAATCTACATTGCCATCCAACAAAACAAATCGCCCCAAGGCGATCAATTCATCCACCCCCAACATCTGAAGTGCGCCCTCATAAATGCACGATTAATCCGAAAGAAATGGCCAGCCGTGGCCGACCTGTTGTCCACCCACGACCTGGACATCCTACTCATCACTGAGACTTGGCTGTCCACATCAGACGCGGTCATCCTGCACCAACTTGTCCCCCCTAACTACAACATTCACCCTTGCTACAGGTCCGATAGAAGAGGTGGAGGAGCACTCATCCTAACGAAGATGGAACTACAATACCGGTTAACTGCAGCCAGCAACACTATCTACCTGGACTTAGTCACCATATCGAATAAACACAGCAATATTAATTTGTTCTATAGGGCTCCATCCCCCTCCCCAGAAGACCTATCCACTATTATAGACATTGCCGGAAACCCCCAAAATCCACGTGCATCTAACTGGGTGATGGGAGACTTCAACCTCCCAACCCTCCAAGACACTCACGCCGAGGCCTTCATTGAAGCCCTTAATGAGTTAGGTTATACCCAACTAGTCAACGCCCCTACACACGTGAAGGGTAACAAACTGGACCTGATATTCGCCCCACAGGATATCATTGACCCAACAAACAAGCTGGATCTATCCATAAGCCCAGTACCATGGTCTGATCACAGCCTAATAAAGTTTCTGATTCCATCGCATCCCTGCAGAAATAGATCCCAGTCCTCAAGTGAATCTACCAAACCATCCTCAAGACGCTTCCTACCTTTCAACAAGGAGGAAATCATGGTCAGAGCTCAACAGCTCCTAAACCCCACAGATCAATGCCTTGATGACATGATCACCACATGGAATGCAAGTTTGGACGCAATAGTCAAACCATCGCCCTCTAAAAAATCAGTAACCGGAAGAACGAACGCACCTTGGTTCTCCCCTGAACTCCGGATGTCACTCCTTACTCTCAGAAAGGTCGAAAGACACTGGCGCTGCTCGAGATCTGCCGAGAGTCTCGAATTATACAATGTTCACCTGAGAAGTCATCGATCAGCAGTCACAAAACGGATGAAACATTTCTATGGAGAAAGATTACAGCGATCCCTAAACAAACCACATGAGCTCTTCAGCCTAATTAAAACCTTGGCGAAGGAGCCATCTCCTACACATCTAAGCCTCCCTGACCCTAAAGAGTATGCGGACTACCTATGTGCCAAGACAGGCCAGTCCATCACGTCCTCCTCGTATACCCCCCCCCCCCCACCAACTCAGTCACCCACCACAAAGAGTTTCACCCCGAATTGTCTCAAGCACAGCATCACCGCTTTCTCTATCCCAACCGAAAAATGCATACATGACACTATCTCCACCATAAATACCACCACAGCACCTAACAACCCTTCTCCAGCATTCTGGATAAAATCCCTGAGGGCGGAGCTCAGCCCTTTCCTATCCAAACTCATTGGGCTTTCATTCTCAACTGGGTTGTTCCCTCTTAGCCTGAAGCAAGCAGCTATTAGACCACTACTAAAAAATAGCAAGATATGGACCCAGCAAAGATGGACTCCTACAGGCCGATTTCAAGCATCCCACTGATGGCAAAAATCATTGAGAAAGCCGTACAACGGCAACTCCACCAGCATATTGAGGACAGTGCATCCCTCGACCCCTGTCAGCATGGTTTCAGGGAAGCACATGGGGTTGAAACGCTCCTGACCACATTATTCAACACTCTGACTATTGGATTAGACAACATCAGACAAGGGTTTGCGCTGATTTTCCTAGATATTGCAGCGGCCTTTGACACGGTTTGCCATGAAATATTCCTCACTCGCCTTAGAGAGAAGAGCATCCAGGGCAACGCTCTAGCATGGTGTGCTTCGTACCTAACAGATCGATGGCAGCACGTGCGTACCGGTTCCTCCGCTTCACCACCTTTCCTTCAAGAAAAAGGCGTACCACAGGGTTCATCTGTCGGCCCTACTATTCAACGTATATATGCAGCCCGGCCCACAAGTAGGAATACTTTCCCCGATTGACACCATGAACATAGCAGACCCAATTTGTAAATAGCAGTGCAATTATGTAAATAATTGAGATGTTCCGTATCACACTTCAGAGTGATTTTGTTTAGTTTGCCCTGTTTAAACCTGTACATAATCCCCTGTTTACTGTAAGTCCAGTGTAGGTCGTCTACACTGCACAAAATATGTTTTATGTAAACCACACTGATATTAAAGAGCACGGTATATAAGAGAGTTAAATAAATAAATAAAGTGTTCCTTTATTGGAAGTCAATGCAGTTGTTTGAGAAAAGGTGTAATGTGTTCTGGGGTTTTATTTGCTTTGAGTAGGATTCATGCAGCAGTGTTGAGTGTGAGTTGGAGAGGGTGGATGGTTGAATTTGGTATGCCTTGAAAAATGATATTACAGAAGTCGAAGTGTGAGAAGATGATTGCTTGAAGGACTGAATGTAAGTCATGGTCGGTCAGTAAATGTTTGAGATGCTTGATCATTTTGAGCTTGAAGTAAATGCTCTGAGTAAGATTTTGTACGTGTGTTGAGAAAGTGAGGCGTTGGTCCAGTGTGACTCCAAGATATCGTATATCTTATTTCAGTTGGATTTGAGTGCCATCAATGTAAGAAGGGATATCATATATATATGTTTATTATAAGTGAGGGAGGGAGGAGTGGTCTAGTGGTTAGGACAAGGTACCTCAGGCCAGAGGGCCAGGGGCTCAAGTCCCACCTGGGGACAGCAATCTCAGGCCAGAGGGACTGGGATTTCTAGTCCTATAGGCACTCCTTGTGGTCTTGGGCAAGCCACTTAACCTTCCATTGCCCATGTTCCCTGTAAGTATTAGCATATGTCTCATATCCCCTCATGTTAAATGTATCCCCCAATTGACCACCTTGACCCAGTGAAAAGCAGGATATAAATACAACTAAATAAAATAAAAAAATAAGTGATTATAAGTATGGCATAAAATCTGTAAGTGCATGGATGCAGGGTCAAAGGTCACTCACTGACCTTGCAGAAAAGCTTTTAGCTTAGCTTTACAAAGGGATGCACACAAATTGTATGGAGAAATAAGTAAAGAGGGCAAAGGAGATAAGATAAGCTGATTTCCTTTTTTCAGAACCCTTTTTGGGAGCTCTGTAAAGATAACCTTTTAACCCTGTAATTCAGCTTTGCATCTGTCTGTAACTTTTCATGACGTATCTGGTACATCTTTTATGCTATATAAGCAAAGCTATACCCTGAATAAATTGAACAGCTTGTATCATATTTTTTTGTGTGGCTGCGGACTGTTCCCAAGCGCTTGTGCTAAGAAGCAGGATCCAGGGAGACGAAACCAAATTCATAGCATCATTTGTGGTACATGATATATAAGCATCAGTTGGGGTAACAGATATATATATGTATATGAGAAATAGTATCAGTTGGGGTAACTGATATATATATGTATATGAGAAATAGTATCAGTTGGGGTAATTGCTACAAATAATAATGGAAGAATGCAATCTGTTTTCGTAACAATCAATAGCTATGGAAGATGGTGGTTTGAAGCCAGTGACTCTTGTGATTTATTTATTTACATTCTCTTATATACCACACTATTCTGCATCAGTGCAGTTTATATTGAACAAACTGAAATTACATTGAACAGGCATTATAACTTGGAGATAACTATTTTACAGGGAACATGGGCTATGGAAGGTTAAGTGGCTTTTCCAAGACCACAAGGAGCACCTGTGGGACTAGAAACCCCAGTCCTTCTGGCCCAAGGTTGCAGTCCTCTAGTGGGATTTGAACCCCCAACCTTCCAGCCTGAAGTACCTTGCCGCAACCACTAGGCCACTCCTCCACTCCTATGAATGTGGCCTCTGTCTTCTTGAGGTTTGTGTTCAAATTGTGTATTTTGAGACAGTTGCAGACAGCGGAGAAGCAGGTTGTTATGGGTAGGATGTCTGGATTTGATGTGTTGATAGATGTGTGTATCATTACATCATCTGCGTAGATATTGTATAGGATGTTGCAAGCCTTTATTGCAGAGCATACTGGTTGTACAAAGAGGTTAAATAGTAATGATGAGAGGGACGAGCCTTGTGGGACTCCTTGAGATTGGGGTGTTATTTGTTTGGTCTATTGGAGCTTTTTATGATATAGAGTGGAATTTGTATGGTCTATTGGGGCTTTTTTCTTTTGTGCCTTAGTGCTGTGTGGCACCCCAATATCCCATTCTTATAATTTGTATTTTTAAGACAGGACAACTTATAATTAAAAATAAATCTAATTTATTAAACTAGAGTACACAGGTCTACAGGAAATATAAATCTGACACCATGTTATCCTGTGAAGCAGAAAATGACATTACTCGATACAGAACTCCAGTTACTGTCTGCCCACTTTACATTCTTCAAAGCGCTATTTTATACATTCACGTCAGTTTTTTCTCTTTAACCCATTTGTCCTCACAAACTCGGGGATTATGTGCAAGCCTCTGGAAACATCTGGTTCTTGTTCCAGGCTCCAAATGTGGTTAATGTTTCCTCTCTTTGCTGGGATGGGCAACCATTCTTACTCAACCCAACTATCAGCACAGAACCAGCAAAACCCAAAGCTAGCCCCAGGAGTCTGGGCAGGGTGGGAAGGAGCCAGGGCTGCTGCTGGTGCTCTGGAGAGGAGCAGGAGAATGGCTGCAGGGCTTCTGGCTAGGGTCTGGCTTTTTCTAAACACTTGCTTGAAAGATCTCTCTGCCTGTATATGGTATTTATTTATCTTAACATTGCTAGAGTGCCTTACTTTTCAGTATTTTTGTTTGTGATCTTGTTCAGTTCTCTCTCTCCTCTTCCTTATTACCCCAACCCATGGCTGAAAATTTCTTTTAGCTGTGCTATGCTCCTTACCACGATCACTCACATGTGCATCTCATCACTTGCAATTTCTGCCACCTATCGTTTTATTTCTTCCGACTTCTGTTCTCCTCTCCATCTCTCTCTTTTATGGCTCCTCATCACTTTCTCATCCTACTCCTATACTCCTTAATTGTCTCCCCTCCTACCAACACATTGAAGCCCATCCCTCTCATCTCCCCTTTACCATCCTCACTTCCCCCATCTTGCCATCTACCCTATCATCAGCTCTTGTGCTTCACCAGTTTCTCCCTCTATTTCAGCCATCTCCTCTCTCTCGCTAAAACAACCTCTCCCTCGTTATCACCAGGCAGTCTCCTCTCTGTCCCACACTCTTCAACTCCTTCTCCTTCTCTCTTCCAGAGATATCAACCCCAACCCTGGGCCCCCTAGACGTTTGTCACACTTCTTGAACAGATCCTCACCCAACATCTCAAATCTTATTCATATCCCTCTCCTCTCCCCCACTTCTCTCCCTTTCTCATGTGCCTTTTGGAACGCACACTCCATCTCAAATAAACTTGCCTTTACTCATGATCTGTTTCTCTCTAATGCTTTGTCTCCTTGCTCTAACTGAGACAGGGCTTTATTTGCTGCTCTCTGTCATGGCGGATATCAGTTCTTCCACACACCTCATCCCACTGGCTGTGGTTCTGGTGTTGGGCTTCTACTTTCTCCTTTCTGTCAATTTCAACCCCTCCTGCTGCCTCAGTCTCAATCCTTTCCCTCCTCTGATGTCCACTCCATCCAGCTTTTTACTTCACTACCTCTCCAGTTAGCTGTTATTCATCGACCCACTGACAGATCCACCTCTACCTTTCTCTGACTTTGATTCATGACTTTCCTTCTTTCTGGATTCATCTTCCCCCTCCCTTATTCTCAGGGATCTTAACATTCATGTTGATCACCCCTCTGACTCTTATGCTTTATAGCTCCTTTCCCTTACCTCATCATTCAACCTCCAGTTTTGATGTACTGCCCCCACTCCTCAGCAAGGTCACTGCCTTGACCTTGTAGTCCTCTCTAATTGCTTACCCTCAAACCTCTGTATCTCACTTCTTCCCTTATCAGACCATCACCTGCTAAGCTTCACTCTTCATCACCTGCCACCTCAACTTCGCTATTGACCCGTTGGACCTCTCCTCCACTGTCTCATTGCCCCTTTCTTCTACTATATCATCTGAGTCTGTTAATGAGGCAATAGCTTCCCATAACTCTGCACTCTCCTCTGCTCTGGATGCTCTTGCTCCACCCATGCCAAGTCCTGTGAGGCATACTGTACCCCAACCTTCGCTGTCTTCCACTACCCGCTACCTACGTTATTGCACTCACTCAGCTGAGTGGGCTTGGCTGAAATTCCGCACCCTTGTGGATTTTCTACACTTCAAATTCAGGTTTGTCTTTTGCAGTCAGCCATAACACTCGCCAAACAAGGCTGTTATGTCCATCTGACTAACTCTCATGCCCCTGACCCTCGCTGACTCTTTACAACTCTCAACTCTCTCCTCAAGATACCTCCACCTCCGACCCCTCCCTCCCTTTCTTCATGACCCCTGGCTGACTACTTCTAAAATCCACAAGATCACACTCCAATTCCCCAGGAGATCAGCTACTTCCCCTCCCCCCCTTCTTCACTCCCAACTTTCCCCCTACCTCTGCTACTCTTTATTCCTTTTCTATGTTCTCTGAGGAGGGAAACCACTCTCGTCCTTTCCTCATCCAAACTCACTACCTGCTCCTCTGATCCTATTCCCACCCATCTCCATAGCTCCATCTCCTCCACTATACGCCCTTCTATCTCTTTTATATTCTCAACCTATCCCTCTCCACTGCAACTTTCTCTGTAGCCTTCAAGTATGCTGTGGTCACTCCTCTCCTCAATATACCCTCACTAGACCTACCTGTCCTTCTATTGACCCATCTTCCTCCTTCCCTTCATTTCTAAGCTGCTTGAATGTGCAGTTCACCGTCATCACCTCAATTTTTTCTCATGCCCTTCTGGATCCTCTACAATCTGTTTTTCATCCTTTACTGCACATTCTACTGAAACGACTCTTGCCAAAGTCTCCAGTGACCTGTTCCTGGCAAAAGCCAAGGGCCTTTACTCAGTTCTCATCCTTCTTGACCTTTCTGCTGCTTTTGAAACTATTGACCACAGCCTTCTCCTTGATACCTTGTCTTTGCTTGCTTTTAAGGGCTCTGTGCAATCTTGGTTCTCTTCTTATTTCTCCTATCTTTCTTTCAGTGTTAGTTCTGGTGGATCCCTTGTAAAATTGAATTGCAGTAATCAAAGAGTGAGATGATATCATCCTACATGGTCTACCCAAGAGCACCCTCAACCCACTCCAATTGGCGATGAACTCAGCAGCCCGCATCCTCTGCGGTACTTCCAGTAGAGACCACATCACCCCCATACTAACAGAGCTTCACTGGTTACCCCTACAAGCCAGGATAACTTACAAAGCACTTCTGCTATCCTTTAAAGCAATTAATCAAATAGCCCCACCTTCCCTCTCATCACTTATTATCAACACCCCCACGAACAGACTGAGAAGATCCGCAGCCGCCAATACTCTTGTCGTACCAAAGGAGTACACTAAATGTAACCAAACAACCAGAGACAAGGCCTTCACCTTATTCGCTCCAACTTGCTGGAATAATCTCCCTCCTCATATCCGATCAATAAAAGACCTCTCTCAATTTAGAAAGGCCCTCAAACACTACCTATTCTGTCATCATCTTTTAGGCCCTAACCCTACACCTCCTTCCCCCATCTCACAAATCACTCACACAGCCTCTGACATTCCAACAACATAGTCATAACAGAACACGACCTAGACGCTCTGCACACCCAAAGTTACGACCCAATTTAACTGTAAATTTCCAGAGGTAATATATCTTTCTGTATATAGCTTGTATATAGTTTACCATGTTGTCTCCAAGTTACTGACCCTGTTATAATGTAAGCAAAAGACCCTGTTATAATGTAAGCAAAGGACTGTTCTAATGCGAAATTTGTTATCTGTAAACCGCGCTGATACCAAAGAGCGCGGTATATAAAAACTGTAAAATAAATAAATAAATAAATAAATAAATAAGATAAAGGCTTGGCATACTGTGCTGAAGTGGTTATGGTCCAGTAGCGGATGGAGGTTGTACAGGATGTTCATTTTGTAGTTCGCAATGGTTGTCATTTTCTTAATGTGCACTTGCAGCTTCAGTCACTAGTCTAATGTGACTCCAAGGTATTTCACTTCCTGTTTTACAGACAGGGTAATGTTGTTGACCTTGAAAGTTTCTTTGGTGAGTAGGATGTCTCTCTGGTGATGATCAGGACCTTGATCTTGTCGCAGTTGATTATTAGGCTGTAGACTTTTAACCCACCTATGTCTGCCTTGCAGCATGATTTTATAGGTGAATATTCTGAGTTCCTGGTATTGAAGGGGGCATATAGCATTAGGTCATTGGTGTATAAGTGGTAATTTATTATGTGACTCTGATTGAGCTTGCAAATATTTTGTATGTACAGGGAGGAACCTTGGGATATGTCACTTAGATGTTTAATCGGTTTGGAAGTTTTGTCCCTTATGTTAGCTTGCTGCATGCATGCTGTCAAGTAAAACAGGAACCAGGAGAGGGGGGTGCTATTTATTCCTATTTCTATTGTGATGATGAGAGCTGTGCTGAGCCAATGGAAACAGAAGAAAACAGTGAATATGCCTTTAAGGTGAGAGACAGGCAAGGTATTCACAGCATTCAGACTGCAGGCAAAGGAAAGAAGCACATAGTTGCTGAAGCCAAGCCACACCCAAGCCCTGACATAAGTGCAGGCTTGGAGGGTAATGATAATCACCTTTGCAGAGACAGGGGAGTGTTAGTTAGGAAACAGCTTTATAAGCCCTGTTCAGAGGAGAGGAAAAGGAGAAGTGGGAAGTTTGACTTCAAGTTGGAGAACGGCTCCAGCAAGAAAGGAAGCAACAACAGAGGAAGCAGTCTTTGTAAGAGAGGTACTCTTAATTCAGAAAGCAGCAGATGGGTGGCTGGGAGAGTTGCTGACAACGAGGAACAGATTGCAGTGCAGAGTGTTCGTGAACCAGCTCAGAGAATTCAAGCTGCCAGAAGGTGGGTGAATACGGTTACAACTGGAAGTGACCAGAACCCAGCCGAGGGCAGAGAACCAGAGTTGAACACGATTGAAGCATTGAGGCAATTGATCCAGGGAAAGAAGCCCCACTCTCAAGGTACAAATATTCCATATCAGGGAGAGCAGCTGTGGAAGGAAATTCAGAAGTTCCTACAGAAAAGTAAGCTTGAAGGAGTTAATGAAAACCCAGAGACAGACAAGCATTTCGTAGCACAGGAAGAAATGCAAATTGACTCTTTTGGGCAGGATTCTGTTACTGAGGAGTCTCCTATGGACTGTTCTTTCTGTAAGAAGGAAGTTTTAAAGTTGGTGATAAAAAGTGTTAAGAGAAGAAGCTTTTGAGCAGCAGGGTTTACCTAGCCATGTGAATGCCTGGAACTTCTTCTAAGGTAAACAACTCTTGCTTAACCTAGAGTTTGATAACCAAAGCAGCACATGATAAATGAAGAAATTTAGCTGTGCTGAACAAACAAAGGAAGCTGTGATTTACTTGCTGAAATGTTTTTGCTGAAAACAGCTGCACACGTTTAAAGGTTCTTTCAGTTTCTTCAGTTCCAGTTGCATATGTTTCCTGTTATTATTTACTTGGAGAATAATCCTTATGTCTGCGTTGAACCTTAGTGCTTATGGGAACCTAAATAAAAATTCTTGTTTTGCCTTAAAAACCAACGGTCTCACACTACTTTTGTCTTTGAGTAAAAGAATCAACTACAAGTCCCAGAGTTCCCTGCTGGAGATAAGGATAGTAACTCTTTATTTAAGGACAAACATTGGCAGCCCTATGCCTGTAAGCCTTTGGCCCAGGGGAGGGTCACGACATTATCTGTCAATCTTCAGGGTCGCGGACCACCCACTGCCCGCCCTTGCTCCGCCTCAGCAATGCACCTTCACACCATGTCTAAGCCTCCCTGTAAAACATGTTGTTCATATGGAAAAGATTTTGCCGGAGCCGGCAGGGGAACAAATAGCAGGGATAGACATTCCTGCTATTCACGGGACAGAATGCCCCCCAGAGTGTTTACGAGTGAGGTGAGCAGTCTTTGCACATTGCAATTTGGTCTAAACTCATGTTGTACATGTCCAAGGGCTGGAAATGTTATGAAGTCTTGTAGCTGTAATTGTACTGCCTTTTCTATTATTTTCGCTAAATTTGGAATTCTCTTTATTTATTTATTTTTATTTTTTATATACCGCGCTATTGAAATCAGCGCGGTTTACATTAAAACTGAACAGAGCAACAATGCATTAAATATCACAATGTGCTTACATAGAACATGGCATAATCAAACTGGGATAACAGGGAAACTATTCACATGGTATATACAAGTATTTACATAGAGTTAAGTATTCCAGTATTCTTTGCATTGTAGAGATACTGTTCTGGACATATCATGTGTTTCAAGATGGATAACAACATCAGTTTTAAACCCCTTACTTTCCTCCCTATTAAGCTGGTTCTTGTTCTTATTCTTACTGGCTGAAGACTCTGGAAGGCATTTTCCCACCTTCTGACCCTGGAACGGAGTTCCAGAATTTAATGCCTCTGATAATGGAATCACCTAGTATTAGCAGTTTTCTGTTTTGAAATACTTTGACAGCACCCGGGACATTTCTCTTACACTGTATGCCAGTCTTCTTGTCTAAGACCACACCTCAGTTTCCATTAATGGAGAATCCTCATTTACCAAGGCAGAGAAGATATTATGAAAGGATATCTCGAGGTGGAGTGGGTGGCTCTGTGTAATGGTTTCTAACTTGCCAGAACCCACTGTGATCCATTTATTCTTGTATTGCTGGATTTTTATTATTTATTTATTTATTTATTTAATTTAAAGGTTTTTTATACTGCCTTTTCCAGTACTCAAATTGGATTCCAGACAACAAAACCTCTTACACTGAACATAATTATAACAGAGTGAGATGGTAGAATTATATACAGATTTTTCATCTAATTCAATATCAACTTTATACAGTGGCATATTTAAATAACATATTTACAAAGATAATTCCATTCCCAACAGATTTACTAAGCTAAAGGGTTGTCACTGTATTGGAATGCATGGACAGGAAGGCTGGGTTGGGTAGACCTTGACTTGGTCCTGTGGGTTGCAAAGTGCTCAGCAAAGATATAGGTTTTAAGGGCCTTACGAAATGCGGAGAGATCATTAATGGATCTGAGCTTATCAGGGAGGGAGTTTCAGTTCATGGGTGCAGTGTATGTAAAGGCTGTGTTGCTCATCAAGCGGTTAGACTTGCTGAAGTCTATGGGGACTACGAGGGTGTTTAGGGCTGAGGTATGATGGAGCTATATATAGAAGTTTGGATGTGATCATGAGTAATTTGTATTTTATATGTCTATAAATTGGCAGCCAGTGTAATTCATATAATATAGGTGTGATATATTCAGTTCTATTAACTTTCCAAATAATTTGTGCAGCCACATGTTGGGCCATCTGTAACTGGCTTATTGCCTGTTTGGAGAGGCCCTAGAAAATACTGTTGCAATAATCAAAGTGTAGGGTGATCATTTCCTGAATGACAGACCGAAAGTCATAGCTTGATAGCAGTGGTCTCAATTGCTGAATCATCTTTAGTTTGTAATAGATCTTACCTGGGGTTAATTTTATATGGGTGGTCATGTTGAAGGATTGATCTGCACCGCTAGACCCCTGCCAACACGGCTTCAGGGAATACCATGGAGTCGAAACTCTTCTCACCACCCTCTTCAGCAAGATAATCACTGGCATTGATAACATCTGCCAAGGATTTGCCCTCATCTTTCTGGATATCGCCACAGTGTTTGATTCAGTGAATCACGAACTCCTTTTAGTGAGACTAATTGAGAAGGGCATCAGTGGAACAGCGCTTGAATGGTGCAGGTCCTACCTATCCGGAAGATGGCAGCATGTCCGCTCAGGAGGCAGAACTTCAGAACCCTTCCACCTAGATCAGGGAGTCCCACAAGGTTCCTCACTTTCTGCCCTTTAGTTTAACATCTACATGCTACCAATCTGTAAGATCATCCGGTCATTTAATGTCGACTGCATGCTTTATGCCGATGATGTTCTACTTTACACCCCCTTCTCCACTGACCATTTAGATCTCTCCCCTCTAATAAACTGTTTCAATGCAGTATCTGACTGGCTTCTTTCCCAAAACCTCCGTATACAACATAAGAAAACGGAAGTCCTCTTCATCACGAGGAACCCCAACTTCATCCCACCACAATATCTCAAAAGAAAGGAAGCTGAATTGCAATCCAAGACCTCAATACGTTACCTGGGAGTCACTCTGGATCAACGCCTGGATATGAAGTCCCACATAGGAAACACAGAACAATATACTATAAGATCCATACACTGAGACACCTACGCTCCATGTTGGAGCCAAATGATTTCAGGACAATCTACCAAACACTGATCATACCCCACTTCGATTATGCCAATGTCATCCTTCAAGGTCTTCCTCAATCCACCTTGAACCCGTTACAGCTGGCAATGAATGCCGCAGCAAGGGTCCTTCTTGGAGCTGCCAGGACCGACCACGTTACACCTCTGCTGATTCAATTACATTGGCTACCCATCCAGGCCAGAATTATCTTCAAAACTCTACTTCTCACGTTCAAAGCTCTCAATAAGCTCTCTGCCACATCCTTATCTGCCCTTATTCACACTACTACACCAAACAGAGCAAGAAGATCCACGACCATCAACTCCCTAAAGCTCCCAAAGGCCCTAACAAGCTGCACTTCTTCTACAGCCAACAGAGCCTTTATCCTCTGTGCCCCAAGGTGCTGGAATGCACTACCCCCTGGCATCCGGGCTATCAATAGCTTAACACAATTTAGGAAAGCCCTCAAATTCCATCTCTTCAACAAGTACCTTATAGAGTCAACGACACCCATAGACCTCAATGATTCCACCCATTAATACAATTCCTTGGTGTCTCAATAACACGCCAAGACTGATTCTCTATAAATAAAGAATATATTCTTAGTAACCGCTCCTAGTAACAGGTACCTATGCAGTAGTGTTATCCTTGTAAATAGATTGTAAATAATTACCCTTGTTATCCAAGTTCCTTCCCTTGTTATCTGTAAATTCATGCATGTTGACTGTACTGAGATTTTTGTTCTATGTGAACCGCGCTGATGCTGAATAGTGCGGTATATAAGAGAATATAAATAAATAAATAATGAATAATAATAAATCTAGAGTAATCCCAAGGAATTTCACCTCCTCCTTTCCCTGTAAAACAGCTTCTTTTAGGTGTAAAGTTGAGGGAGGTTTAAAGTCATGGTTCCTGGTTACCTATAGAATCTCAGTTTTCTTTAAATTAATCAGCAGATTATGGGAGTTAAGCCACTTTGACAATTCACTGAAGCAGGACATTATCAGTTGTAGGTTAGGGCTTGCAGTTTCAAATGGGAGATATAATTCTATATTGTCCGCATAGATGTGATACTCCTCTTTAAACTTATGGAAGATACTACAGATTGACTGGAGATAAATGTTAAATAAAAGGACTGATAGAGATGATCATTGCGGCAAGCCCCTCTCTTTGTCTGAATGGTTTAGATGTCTGTAAACCGATGTCAACTTTCTTGTCTAAGGCCACCTCAGTTTCCATTAATTGAGAATCCTAATTTACCAAGGCTGAGAAGTTATTCTGCAAGGGTATCTCGAAGTGGAGTTGGTGTCTCCGTGTATTGGGTCATAACCGTCCAGAACCACTATCATCCATTTATTCTTGCATTGCTGGATCTTTTGAGGGAGTTGCATAGATTATTTGCAAGCTGTATCTTCGGGGAGGTTTGTTTCATTGCAGCTAAGTCTTCCCTCAATTGAATCAATTATTTTTCCATAGCAGATAGCTCATGATGGATAGGACAAGCTCAAAGGCTCCAGATTGTTTTCCTGGGTGACTTATACAGAGTGGTTGCTACACCCCTAAACAAAGGCATGTGGAGGTGTGACCTGCACGGACTGGTAGGTGCACCGACTAGAATTTGGCAGCTGGGATTTAATGTTAAAAAATGTAAGGTCATGCATTTGGGCTGCAGCAATCCAAGGGAGCAATACAGTATAGGAGGTGAAGTACTTTTGTCCACTAAAGAAGAGCGGGACCTAGGCGTGGTTGTGTCTGATGATCTTAAAGTAGCTAAACAGGTAGAAAAGGCGACGGCAAAAGCTAGAAGGATGCTTGGGTGCATACGGAGAGGAATGGCTAGCAGAAAAAAGGAGGTGATAATGCCTTATAAGTGTTTGGTGCGACCTCATTTGGAGTATAGTGTGCAATTCTGGAGACCACACCTTCAAAAGGATGTGAACAGGATGGAGTCGGTGCAGAGGGTGGCTACTAAACTGATTAGTGGGCTTCATTATAAAGCATATGAGGACAGACTTAAGGATCTTAATATGTACACCTTAGAGGAAAGGCGGGATAAAGGTGATATGATTGAGATGTTTAAATACCTCCGTGGCATAAATGTTCAGGGAGAGAGCCTCTTTCAATTGAAAGCAAGTTCTGCTACGAGGGGACATGGGATGAGGGTGAAGGGAGATAGATTCAGGAGTGATATGCAGAAATATTTCTTTACAGAAAGAGTAGTGGATCCATGGAATAGTCTCCCTGTGGAGGTGGTAGAGATGAGGACAGTAACTGAATTCAAGAAAGCATGGGACCAACACAGAGGATCTCTAAAGGTAAAAAGTGGACTGTTGTAGTTGTTGATATGGAAGGACAGACTAGATAGGCCATGTGGTCTTTTTCTGTCATCATGTTTCTATGTTTCTTGCCGCCTTGCTGAGCAGACTAGATGAACCATATTGGTCTTTATCTGCCATCATATACTATGTTACTATGTTAAACACAGGAAGTAAGTAAATCAGTGCAATTACAGTAATTCCAAAAGACAGATGAGATACAGGCAGCTAAAACTATTGAAAGCATGCAAAAGAAAAATAATAAAAACTTAGCCAGAAAGTCTCTCCTCCATCACATCCTGGTTTGAGTCAAACTTCATGCATGTTAATCCCACCAAATCTGCTGCTCTTTGGGTTACTTTTGGTCGTCCTTCTCCCTCAGTGCTTCCTGTCATGGGTCCCCATTCTATCCCTTCCACCTCCACTCTCCGCTATCTGGGTGTTCTTCTAGACTCATCTCTTTCTTTTCATGACCATATCTCCTCTGTTGTCCGTTCCTCCTTCTTTCACCTACGTCGCATCAAAGCTGTTCGTTCTTACTTTTCACACTCTTCTATTATCACTTTGGTCTTATCTCTAGTTATTTCGCGACTTGATTATTGCAACGTTGCTTATGCCGGTCTTCCCTCTCACCAACTTCACCGCCTTCAAATCGTTCAAAATGCCGCCGCCCGTCTTATTACTCTATCCCCTCTCCGCTCCCATGTTTCCCCTTGTCTCTCTTCTTTACACTGGCTCCCTATCAAGTTTCGGTTTGTGTTTAAACTACTCATCCTTGCACACAAGGCCCTTTTCTCTGACTCCCCCCAATATTTAGCCAATATTATCCATCTTCAGCCCTCTCCTCGCCTTCTCCGGTCTGCCCATGGTAATCGTCTCTTTCTTCCCTCACCCACTCAGGCACGTCTCGAATCCACCCGACACTCTGCCTTCTTCTTTCTATGTCCTCAAACGTCACCCGCATCTGAAACACAAACCAGAAACACACTCAGGGACATGTGGAGGTGCTCAGAGTATATTACATGTCGGCTGGCTTTATTTTCCTCCCCTAGAAATCCAAGGGAGTTCTGTATTTAAAACTGGTAGGAACAGAGCCAGAAGCTATTACCGGTCTCCAGAGTACCAGGGATTGCAGTACATTATGTGGTTCTTTATCTTTATCTTTATTAAAACATTTGATAAACCGCCCAGGCCGGAGCATCAGCAGTCGTGGAGGAATGAATCAAGCACAGTTCCAGCAAGAAAAGGAAGAAGCTATTGAGGGAGTGGCAGTTGCAGAGGGCTATGATATAGATGAAGACTAGGCCAGACCGGGCTCCAAGTTTACCCTGGGTCCCCAGGAGCCTATGGTCAGTTTGAAGATTGGGGACCAATATATGGACTTCATGGTGGATACGGGAGCTGAGCACTCAGTAGTGACAAAGCCAGTGGCCCCTCTGTCTACTCGATCTGTTACCATCGTTGGAGCCACTGGTGCCAGAGCCACAAAGCCGTTCCTGCAGAACCGCCTGTGTGAACTAGGGGACAAAAGATAACGCACCAGTTCCTGTATATGCCTGAATGCCCTATTCCTCTTCTAGGCTGAGATATGCTTGCCAAGCTCCATGCACAGATATCCTTTGCTGAAGGGGGAGAAATGCAAATGACTGTGAATTCAAAACCTGCTGGACTGATGGTGCTGACTGTCCCCCGAGAAAAAGAGTGGCGGTTCTATAGTGCATCTTCGTCCAAGACAACTGGTTCCTGTATACCCACCAACATCTTAGCTTCGCCTGAAGTATGGGCGGAGGATAATCCACCAGGCTTAGCGAAGAACATAGCCCCTATCATTGTCACCCTCAAACCAGGAGCGGAACCCGTGCATGTGAAGCAGTATCCTCTTCCGCAACCAGCCATTGAAGGAATTCACTGCCATCTGATGAAACTACTGAAGTATGGACTACTCAAAGAGTGCCAGTCGCCCTGGAATACCCCCCTTCTCCCAGTTAAGAAGCCTGGGACAGGTGACTACCGCCCAGTGCAGGATTTGAGAAGACTGAATGATGCGGTTGTAACTATACATCCAGTAGTGCCAAATCCTTATACTCTCTTGGGACTGATCCCCACTGAGGCTACTCATTTCACTGTCTTGGACCTGAAAGATGCTTTCTTTTGCATATGCCTCACCCCCACCAGTCAACTTCTGTTTGCATTTGAATGGCAAGACCCCACCACAGGACGCCGGGGTCAACTCACCCGGACTCGATTACCCCAAGGATTTAAGAATTCACCAACCCTCTTCAGTGCTGCTCTAAATCAGGATCTTTCAAGCTACCATGTGGACCCAGGAAAAAGGGTCCTTCTCCAATATGTGGATGACTTGCTGATTGCCACCACTTCAGAAAGTGAGTGTTTGCAGGCCACCAGTGATCTGTTACATCTCTTGAATGAAGCTGGGTACAAAGACTCGAGAGCAAAGGCTCAGCTATGCCAAACTGAAGTTAAATATCTAGGATTCCAGTTGTCCAGCGGAATTCAACGACTAGGACCAGAACGTAAAGAAGCTGTATGTAGCATTCCCACTCCGACCACTAGGAGGCAAGTAAGAGCCTTTTTAGGAGCTGCAGGCTATTGTCGCATATGGATACCAAACTTTGCTCTGCTGGCAAAGCCATTATATCAAGCCACCATGCATGAAGAACTGACTCTACTAAGGAAAGACCTAGCTGCCATGCATAAAGAAGTATCTCTACTGAGGGAGGAACTGGCTGCAATGAAGCGCACCTCTTCTAGGATACAAACTGAGCGAAGTCCACCACCGCTCCCACAAAGAATCAAACGCCCCAGGAACAAATGGATCACAGTGGGTTCTGGTAGATTGCGACCTGTAACACAGAGACATCCTATACATCAAGAGATATCCCTGCACAATGCCTTCTCTGCCTTGGCTAATGAGGATTCCCAATTCAAAGAAACTGAAGGGTCTTTAAATGAGTCAAACAATGCCCAATCCCCTGCTAAAGCACTAAATATGAAGAAAACCTCACCAAACAGAAAACTACTACTACTTGGAGATTCCATCATCAGAGGCACCAACTTGGGAACACAGTTCGAAGAAGAGAAGATAGTCATGTGCCTACCATGCTCTTCAGCCAGCAGGAATACAAACCAAGTTGTTGAATTACTTAGTGCAAAACGTGAACACTCCAAACTTGATGTTATTATCCACCTAGGCACAAACGACCTGGCTAGGAACAGTGCCTCTACAGCCCAAAAGGACTTCCAATCTCTGGGAGAGAAACTCAAGCACGTTGTTAACACTGTTGCATTCTCAGAGGTTCTACCTGTTCTTGGTAAGGGAACAAAAAGACTGCATCGCATTAACAGCTTTAATACATGGCTCCAGACCTGGTGCAGAGAAGAAGGATTCAGATTTATTGGCAACTGGGACAACAGATGGACCAACAAGAGACTATACTGTGCTGATGGACTACATCTCTCTTCCGCAGGGAAAAGAATCCTAAGTGAAAAATTCAGGCAGTATGTGGATATGCATTTAAACTAGGAAAAGGGGGTGACAGATGTGGAAGGTCAATATCTGCCTGCCACCCCCAACAAAAGCAGAACAATATCAGAAACAGCCACACTTTTAAACCACACATCAAAAACATGTGGGAGGAAGTGGGCAAAACAAAATCAATGCAAAACACACACAAGCCAGCAAAATGCTGGAAAGCAATGAGCACAAATGCTCGAAGCTTAGCCAACAAAATTCCAGACCTGGAAGCCCTAATGGTGGAAACGGATTTGGACATTGGGGCCATTACAGAAACATGGTTTAATGAATCACATGATTGGGACATAGCCATAGCTGGCTATAATCTATTCAGAAGAGACAGAGAAAATGGAAAAGGAGGAGGAGTAGCCTTGTATGTCAAAAGCAATATTAAAGCTACTGAAATGCAGGGGACATGGGGAAAAGAAGAAGCGCTCTGGATTGCGTTGGAAAGAGGAGATGGCGCTGTCATCCATATTGCTGTAGTCTACAGACCTCCGACTCAAATTGAAGAGAGAGACAATGAATTGATTATAGATATTGCCAAGATAGCAACAAAGGGGGAAGCAATCATATTGGGTGACTTTAATCTAACTGATGTAGATTGGATTACTCCTTCTGCACATCTGGAAAGAAGCAAAAAAATTGTGGATGCTCTCCAAGATGCATTATTTAGACAAATGGTGATGGAACCAACCAGGGAAAGCTCAACGCTGGATGTAGTGCTCACCAACGGTGATAGTGTGTCGAATGTCTGCGTGAGTGCCCCTGTGAGCAACAGCGACCATCACACGGTGTGGTTTGAAATAAAAGCCATGGTACAGGTCAATCATAGGAAGCTCAAAGTCCTAAACTTCAAATACACTGACTTCAATAAAATGGCAGAGTACTTAAAGGAGGAGATGACGGGGTGGGAGGAGATAAAGGAAGTGGAATTGCAATGGGATAAACTAAAGGAGGCAATAAAAGGGGCAACAGATAAATATGTAAGAAAAGTAAATAAAAGCAAGAGGAGAAAGAAACCTATTTGGTTTTCCAAAGAGGTGGCTGCTCAAATAAAGGCAAAAAACAGAACTTTTGCAAAATTCAAAAGCTTGCAAACAGAAGAACACAGAAATGAATACAGGATCCAACTCAAAGAGTCTAAAAGAGTAATAAGGTTAGCAAAATCAAAGGCAGAGGAAAAGATGGCTAAAGATGTTAAGGGTGGCAACAAAAATTTCTTCAGGTATATTCAGGAAAGGAAAAAGATCAGAGTTGGAATTGCAGGATTCAGAAGTGCTGGAAAAGGACTCGTGGAAAGTGACACTGAAAAAGCGAAATTGCTAAACAAATACTTCTGCTCTGTGTTTACTAAAGAAGATCCTGGGGATGGACCAGCTGTGACTCCCAAATATAAAGATGGGAATGAAGTAGATACCACACCATTCACAGAAGACGAGGTGTTAGAACAACTTGCTAAACTGAAAGTGGACAAAGCCATGGGACCGGATGGGATACATTCCAGGATACTGAAAGAGCTCAGAGAGGTTCTTGCAGGACCGTTAAAGGATGTCTTCAACAGATCCTTGGAAACAGGAGAGGTTCCTCAGGACTGGAGAATGGCTGATGTCGTACCTCTACACAAAAGTGGTGACAGGGAAGAAGTGTCAAACTACAGGCCCGTGAGCCTTACCTCGGTGGCGGGAAAAGTAATGGAGGCACTCCTGAAAGAGCGAATAGTGAACTTTCTCAAAACCAACAAGTTGCAAGATCCGAGGCAACATGGTTTTACCGAAGGACGATCTTGCCAAACAAATCTGATTGAGTTCTTTGACTGGGTGACCAGGGAACTAGATCAGGGGCATGCGATGGATGTCATCTACCTGGATTTCAGCAAAGCCTTTGATACTGTTCCTCATAGGAGGCTTGTCAACAAACTCAGTAGCTTGGGGATGGGTCCCAAGATGGTAAACTGGATTAGAAATTGGTTGACTGACAGACGACAGAAGGTGATTGTACACGGAGCTCACTCGGATGAGAGGAAGGTGATAAGCGGGGTGCCCCAGGGTTCGGTCCTGGGCCCAGCACTGTTCAATGTATTTGTGAGTGATATTGCTGAAGGACTGAATGGAAAAGTCTGTCTTTTTGCAGACGACACAAAAATTTGCAACAGAGTGGACTCCCCCGAGGGAGTGGTTAACATGAAGAAAGATCTACAAAAGCTGGAAGACTGGTCTAATGCTTGGCAACTTCGATTTAATGCAAAAAAGTGCAGTGTCATGCACTTGGGTAGCAGAAATCCAAGAGAAATGTACGCGATAGGGGGCGAAAGGTTGGTATGCACGGTTCAGGAGAAAGACCTTGGTGTGTTTATCTCTGAGGATCTCAAGGTGGCAAAACAGTGCGACAAGGCGGTGGCAAATGCCAGGAGGATGTTGGGTTGCATACAAAGAGGGATTACCAGCAGAAAAGAAGAGGTGCTTATGCCACTGTATAAGTCACTGGTGAGGCCTCACATGGAATACTGTGTTCAGTTTTGGAGACCATATCTTGCAAAAGATGTAAAAAGACTGGAAACTGTTCAGAGGAAGGCGACCAAAATGATTTGGAGCCTGAGTCAGAAGCCTTATGAGAAGAGACTTGAAGACCTAAATATGTACTCTTTGGAGGAAAGGAGGGACAGGGGAGATATGATTCAGACCTTTAAATACTTAAAGAGAAATGATGAACAAACAAACCTCTTCCAAAGACGGGGAACCTGTAAAACTAGAGGGCATAACATGAAGCTGCAAGGTGGAAAATTGAAAGGCAATGTCAGGAAATATTTTTTCACTGAAAGGGTGGTGGATGCCCTCCCGATGGAAGTGGTAGGGGCGAACACGGTGATGGAATTCAAAAAGGCATGGGACAAACACAGAGGATCCCTTTACAGCAATAGGATAAAAACAAAATAAACGGTACCAACTCACTTCTGAACCATATAACGTCTCAACATATATGGGGAGGGGTGGCCTGCGCGGAGCGACAGGTGCACCTACTCTTGCCATCTTGCTGGGCAGACTGGATGGACCATGCTGGTCTTTATCTGCTGTCATTTACTATGTTACTATGTTACTATGAATGGAGAGATCCCCTCTGGAATGGGGACCAGAACAGGATACAGCATTCCAATCTCTGAAAACAGCTTTGATGTCATCACCAGCTCTGGGTCTGCCAGATATACAGAAACCGTTTTGTCTATATGTTCATGAGTCACAAGGAAATGCTTTGGGAGTATTGACTCAACCTCTTGGATCTTGGCAGCGACCAGTAGCCTATCTGTCAAAACAATTGGACACTGTTGCAAAAGGCTGGCCCCCTTGTCTAAGAGCTGTTGCAGCCACAGCCCTCCTAATGAGCGAAGCTGACAAGCTCACTTTGGGGCAAAATCTTTGTGTTGTTGTGCCACACTCGGTTCTAACCCTTATGGAACACAATTGAAATTACTGGTTCACGAACTCATGAATGTTGAAGTATCAGAGCATGCTGTGTGAAAATCCCCAATTGCAGCTGATGGTCAGTCAAGCTTTGAATCCTGCTTCGTTGTTACCAATTGGTCCTGGCCCTCCTGATCATGACTGTTTGGAAATTATGGACACTGTGTTCTCAAGTCGCCCAGATCTGACAGATGTTCCTTTGGAGAACCCTGAACGGACTTTTTTTGTGGATGGAAGTAATCTCATCATCAATGGACATCGCTGTGCTGGGTATGCGGTGGTGACCCTGGACTTGGTAGTTGAGTCCTCAGCTCTGGCCCCAGGAACGTCCGCACAAAAGGCTGAACTGATAGCTCTCACTAGGGCACTGATATTAGGAAAAGGGCTCCACATAAATGTGTACACAGACTCAAAGTATGCTTTCACAACTTTACATGCTCATAGAGCCCTGTACAAAGAGCGAGGGTTGATTGCCTCAGGAGGCAAATCCATCAAGTATGGCCCAGAGATATTAACACTATTAGACGCTGTATAGGCCCCCAAGCAGGTAGCGGTCATGCACTGTCGAGGTCATCAGGCGGGAGGAGGAGAAGTTGCCCAAGGGAATAGGTTTGCTGATGCCACTGCCCGAAAAGCAGCCACCACAGGACAAGTTGTGGCCCCAGATATCTCAGTCCAGACAGCTCTGTTCCCCGTGCCCCTTAGTTCATGGGCCCCCAGATACACCACCAAAGAGTTAAACTATTTCTGTGAAAAGGAGGGGGGTGCCCTAACAGAGGAAGGCTGGATAGTGCTGCCACCCCCAGAAGGTGGTTCACCTCCAGGTCCCACTGTAATTCCGGAAGCACTGGGTCCAGCCTTCGTTCAAGCTTTCCATCAAGCTACACACGATAGGAAGACTGCCATGGAGAAAGCACTCAGACCCCATTTCTGCATCCCATTATTAGGACCCCTGTCTGCCTCAGTAGCCCGGCAATGCCTAACATGTGCCAAGAACAATGCTAAGCAAGGTCCTAATCCACCTCCAAGAGTTCAGTCAGTAGGAGTCACCCCCATGAGCAATATTCAGGTGGACTTTACTGAAATGCCACGAGCCAATGGATATCATTACTTGTTGGTCTTAGTTTGCACCTTCTCTGGATGGGTAGAGGCATACCCCACCAGATCTGAGAAAGCCAGGGAAGTCACTAAAGTCTTGCTCCATGAGATCATCCCTCGATTTGGAATACCATCAACCATAGGATCAGATAATGGGCCCTCATTTGTATCTCAGGTGACTCAGCAGTTAGCACAAGCCCTACAAGTGCAGTGGAAACTGCATACAGCTTACAGACCCCAGAGTTCAGGAAAGGTAGAGCGTATGAATCAAACTTTAAAATCTCAATTGTCTAAACTCTGTCAAGAAGCTCACCTAAAGTGGCCCCAGCTTCTTCCCATTGCTCTCCTTAGGATACGTTCAGCCCCTACCAAGTCATTAGGAGTTTCCCCTTTTGAGATTCTGTATGGGCGACCTCCACCTATTGTGCAAGGAATAAAAGGGGATATGAAACAGATTGGATCTGAAATTACTAGACAAGAACTGTTGGCTCTAAGTTCTGTTTTGCAGAGTCTCCATACGTGGGTGCAAGACCAGTGCCCATCAATCTAACAGAGCCACTGCATCCTTTCAAGCCTGGAGTCTCGGTGTGGGTCAAAGAGTGGAGAAAGACACCGTTAGTACCACACTGGAAGGGACCCTAGTTGTCATCCTGTCAACTCCTACAGCAGTTAAAGTGGCAGAACTTGAACCCTGGATTCATCATAGTCGAGTAAAGCCAGCAGCCGCTCCTGAACTTGATCTCGAACATTGGACTTCAGTAAATGATCCTGAAACCCCATTGCGGCTCATTTTGCGACGACAATCATTATTATAAAAGACTGTGAAAGGACTATAAATCTGCAGCCCTACTCATGCCACTCACTGGAAGCTGGTAGGTTAAAGTATGGCAGAAGCTTGAGGATCTACAACTTTACTCCTGTCACACGTCGTGGAAGTTGACAGGTGTACGGTGGAAGCTGTGAAAAAGACTTCAGGTTCAGAGTTCCCAACATCTAAACCAATTCTCCAGAGACTATGATCATGATGTTTTCTTCTTATTGTTTCATTTTGGCGGTAGCCCTGGGATCCCTTGGAATGACTTTTGCCTTACCCCCCTGTGCAGCCTGCATCACTACTACTCGAACTGGGATAAAGATCACTCAAACTTTACTCTATCATTCTTACTACATGTGTACTGGTGTAGTTAGCAGATGTGTGTATAATGGGACAGAGTTAAATGTCTGCACTAAAGGAAAGAGTAAGACTTGCTTCAGCCCCCGCCAGAACCCTTCCTATTATGTTCTGGAGTTGTGATGGAATGATGAGGATGGGGCCCTCATAAATGCTACACACCAACTTTCTGACCCCACAAGACCTGTTCCCTTATACTTTGATGCTTGTGATGTTATCAATAGAAATGATTATTATAGATGTGGGTCATGGGAACAAGCCTATTATTTTGATGATAAATACATGTGTCCTGAAGGAGCATACAGATGGGGAATATGTACAGGGGTACACTCCCCAACTACTTATGGCAAACCTTCTAAAGATGATTACTTCTGTCCAAAATGGGGATGTGTGTACTATGCTACTTGGTCTGGTGGCCCCACAGGGCAGGATAGGGATAATCGCAAAGCCAATTTAGAAAGACTACCATTGCTTGAGCCCCATAAGTGTAAGAAAGGTGCCTGTAATCCCTTACGGCTCCTCATTCTTGACCCCAGTCGGTGGAAACAGGGGTTCAGATTTGGTTTACAAATAGCGGGGGAAGGGGTTCAGATTTGGTTTACGAATAGCGGGGGAAGGAACAGAACCTGGAACCTTTCTACATATACAGCTCAATACTAAGACCCATGTCTCTTCACCTTATCGAATACATCATACTTTCCATGAGGCCATGCAGGCGAAGTTTGAAGTCCCCCATACTACCCAGAATCTATTCCTTGAACTAGCTGGAGCTGTAGCATCCAGTCTCCATATTTCTGATTGCTTCTTTTGTGGGAGGACTAAGATGGGAGACCAATGGCCTTGGGAAGCCCAGGAATTAAACTACTCCATCCCATATAACCAAACTGATCTACATAAAACTACTAGTGAATGGGTATTAGCTAACTCCATTGTTGGACGTCTGTGTTTTGCCCGCACAGGACCACAGTTCACCATGCAGTTTGGACAGCTGGTCTGTCTAAGCCAGAAGTTCTATAATGGTACCACTAGAAAAACGTCCTGGTGGTCAGGGGTAAATGCTCCTGAACCTTCCAAACCTTTACCCATTTTCCCCAATCTTGCTAAATTATGGACTAATTTGGTTTCTCATAATATCTGGCAAGCTCCACCTGGACTTTATTGGATTTGTGGAACTTGAGCGTATGCCAAACTTCCTAATAATTGGGGAGGAGCATGTGTATTGGGAACTATACAACCTTCTTTCTTCCTTTAGCCCCTATCTCATGGGGAACAATTAGGATTCCCTGTATACAAGAGTCAACAGAAGCGAGAGGCTTTAACAATAGGCCAATGGAACAATTGGTATGGTGATGAGTGGCCACCTGAAAGAATCATTTCATAATATGGACCAGCCACTTGGGCACAAGATGGCACCTGGGGATACCGCACTCCTGTTTATATGCTGAATCGAATTATACGTTTGCAAGCTGTTGTTGAAATAATAACCAATGAAACTAGTAAAGCGCTAACTCTTTTAGCCAAGCAAGCTACCCAAATGCGTACAGCTATCTATCAAAATCGTTTAGCACTAGATTATTTGTTAGCAGCTGAAGGTGGAGTGTGTGGAAAATTGAATTTAACCAACTTGTTTACAGATTGATAATACAGGACAAGTTGTTGAAGACATAGCTGAACAGATGCGGAAGCAAGCATAAGTCCCAGTCCAAAAATGGCATGGTCTGGAACTTGATGGTTGGTTTGGCTCTATGTTTTCAGGACTAGGTGGTCTAAAAACTCTGGTGTTTATTGTATTACTAATATTGGCTACATGCTTGTTTCTCCCATGTCTCCTACCCCTCTGCTTACGCACTATTACCTCAATTCTTGATAGCACCATAGAACGAAAAGCAGCGGCTAAAGTGTTAGCTATATGGCAGTATTACACTATACCCCAAAGTAATGCTTTTCAATGAGTATAATGTGTGATTTGTTTCTCACCCACTTTAACATTAGGGGTGAGAATAATCAAAGGGGGGAATGTGGTAGGCTATAGCCTATATAGACGTGAAAGGCCTGTAAGATAGGCCTGGATTCTAACCCCCACCTTTCTGATTTTAGAGCAGAGAATTAAAAGTTAGATAAAACAGTTTATTGCAAAGCTTGCTCAAAACTCTCCATACTAAATGGATTCTTTTGCATTCCTTAAGCCAGAAATGACCTTGCAGTAGAAATGTATCTATATCTGAAGACTGTGCCTTTGTTAGAAATGTCTAAGAAGGGGGAACAGGGAGCTAGGCCCAGAGAGGGTCCCCGATTGGATAGGAGCAAGGGGCGTTGGGACCAATAGAAAGTTTGCATGTATCAAACTGTTAGAAATGTATTTAATGAAATTCTGCCTGTATAACGTTGCTCAGTCATTTCTGGACTCGTTCCTGTCTGGGCCTTGTGCACAATAAATTGGCTTGGACCTGCAACGACTCCTGGTATTATTTGGTGTCTGCACTTCCCTGCAACATTAGCTGTCTGTTGGATGTATGCAGAGAATGAATTGTAAAGGTCTGAATGTCCACCTGTATGCATGTGTATCTGGGTCTTATTTTCTGCAAATTGACACAAAAGAAATTGTGCAAAAGAAAGAGCGCGAGAGAAAAAGAGAATCCAAAGACATTGCAGGAAACAGAAACTGAGAGCATCATGGGAGGGGAATGAGGAGGAAGAGCCTCAGAGGCTTGCAAGGAATAAAGAGCAGAACTTTCTTTCCTGGATTGAGCATTGTCGGACTCATTTCCCCTTCTGCTTGCCCCATGCACAGTGTGTGTCTCAGAGCCTGGATCTTGACATGGATCTATGCCACTCCTGCTTCCCGCCTCCTGCCGGTCTCCTACCTGCTGAGCAGAAAACCCTGCAGCCATTCTTCTGCCCTTCTCTGGAACACGCCTTGGTTCCCTTTTTGCAAAGCTGGTGGTGTGAATTTTGCTGGTGGCTTCAGTGGGAGATATCAGCTCTGTACAGTACAGTACAGCAGCTCTGCCCCTTCCAGGAGGAAGTGATGTCACAAAGGGGTGGTCCTGCAGCATTAGGCATGATGCTGGGAAATGTAGTCCTATCATGCGCTTGGGCTAAAAAAAGACTGGGAAAGGTGGTACATGCAATCCTGTAATATTTTAAATAAATGCTCAGTTTGACTGTGGTGATAAGGAAGAAAGGGAGAGAGCAAAAAAAAAAAAATAGAAAAAAAGGAAGGAGGAAAGAGAGAGAGAGAGAGACAGCGATCCACCTTTCCCAGAACTGAGAATGAAAATCAAAGAATGAGCATGAAAAGCTCTGTATAATCCTGGGGATAAAGTGACCTGACCATCTTTTCCAAGTTCAAATACGGGACACTCAATCAAGCTGGGAGGTTCAAAGTTAAGGAAAATAAAAAATATGTTTATAATAGGACTGCCAACTTTTTCACCGAGAAAAACCCGACACCTGTGGCTCGCCATGCTCCACTCATTCTCCGCCCCTAGTCCCATCCCTGCCCCGCCCCAACCCCACCCATGCTGCACCCCAGCCCCACCCACAAAAATTACTGAGGATAAGTGTAGGCTAACTCCCTTGGTCAGATAATAATTAAACTGGAACCCCCCAAAGCCAAACATGAAATGTACAACACTGGAGAAATAAAATTATAAAGTAATTCCACTAAACAAAAACGCAAAGATGTTAGCAATACACATTTCCCAGACCAGACATATTCCAGTTAATAAATTCAAAATATAAAGTATTTTTCTACATTCTGTTTGGGCATTCTATTTTTTCAGTTGCAATTGCTCTAGTCACTTTCTTCTGGTTTCTTCGTGTCTTCTGCGAGCTATCCATTTGTCCTTTCTTCTCTCTATATATTTGCTTTAACATACTGATCATTTCCCTTTTGCTCTTTCCCCCATTTCTTTCCTTATTTCTTTATCATCCACTCAAAATTCACCCTTCCATTCTCAATCCCCTCTTACTCTCCCAATACCCGGCCCATCGTAGACTTTTCTTCCACACAAAATATCTTTTCCCCTCTCCATTCTCATTCCCCATCTCCATCCCTTCTAGTCCTCCCCCAAAATCAGCTCCCTTATAGTTCTAGACTCACCCAGCATCCACTCCCTTCTAGTCCCATTCTCCCATGCCCCCACATCAGTCCATTTCCAGTCCTATTCTAGCCCATCACCTATTTTCAGCCCAAGCTCTCCCCATCAGCCCATTTCTAGTCCTATTCCAGCTCCTCATCAGCCCATTTCCAGTCCTAGCCCCACATATGCTCTTTTCCAGTTCCATTCCAGCCCTCCATTTTCCACTCCAAGTTCACCGATCAGCCAATTTCCAATCCTAGCCCCCTTGTCAGCCCACTTCCAGTCCTATTCCAGCCCCCATCAACCCATTTCCAGTCTTATTCCAGCTCTTCATCAGCCCAATTCCAGTGCTAGACCCTCCCATCACAGGCCATTTCTAGTCCAAGTCCCCCCCATCACAGCCTCTTTTCAGTCTTAGCCCCCCCCCCCACCATCACAGCCCATTTGCAGTCCTAGTCCCCCCCATCACAGCCCATTTCCAATCCAAGTTCCCCCTCCCCATAGCTCATTTCCAGTCCAGGTACCTCCTCCCCCCCATCACAGCCCATTTGTAGTCCTAGGCCCCCCCCCTTCACAGCCCATTCAGTCCTTGTCCTCCCCCCCCCCTCCCCGACCAGCCTCGCGGCTGTCTGAGGGGCTTCAGAGGGAGCCGGGGAAGCCCGCGTGAGGGCCCAGCTCCCTCTGTACAATTGCCAGCGTGAAGATCCTTTTCCTTCAAGTCCACGCTGGCAGCTGTTTGTGTGAAGCCGCGAATGCTGGGAAAGGTTAAAGTGCATTGCCTTTAACCTTTCCTGGCAATCGCGGCTTCACACAAACAGCCACCAGCATGAGGGAAAAGGATCTTCACGCTGGCGGCTGTACAGAGGGAGCCGGGCCCTCGCGTGGGCTTCCCCGGCTCCCTCCCCCGCGGACTTTGGGAGTCGGGAGAAAAGCCGGTTTTTCAAGGGCCGGTTTTACATCTGTGCCGGCAGCCATCCTGACCATGGAAAAACCCGCCAGGCCTGCTGAAAACCAGCCGGTTGGCAACCCTAGTTTATAATTATAATATTAATTTTAACCCAAAATTTTAATCAGTAGGCTAGATTTATAACTTTACTTACAAATGCGTCAATTAGGCCTAATTGTTGTACTTCTCTACAGAGTGAATTTTCTTCAAAATAACAACATTTCCACTGAGATAATTAAAAAATTCTGGGCAAGTCAACTTAAAATTGTACTTTACAATCATTAGACATTTGAGAGACTCTACATGCAATTGTTTTTCTTCTGTAGAGCACACTTTGTTCGTGATTGAAAAACACCTTTCAGTTGGAGCATAGGAACATAAAACAATTCTGCATCCTAGCTGCTACTCCCATCTCCCCCCTGTTCCCTATTGGCTGGCTGTGTCTGACTGATGGTTGTCTGGGCCTTGGGAAGAAGGAAGTAGAGCCCGATTTGTCAGATGTGCTGAGGACTACAACTTTGTAAAGTAGCTGTCTTAGTCAGAATGATTTCTAAATTATCTGTGTATATTTTAGAGTTAACCTCTACAGCTTGCCAGTGCTCGCCCTTCACTGTGCAGAGTAAGTGGTAGGTTCCAGCCAATGGAAATTCTACACTAGTCACAGGAAGGGTGGGCTGATTTTCTGCACAGGTTCTGGGAGAAAGTCAGAGGAATAAGTGGGTTTCTTGGTAGGGGATGAGTGGGATTGCTGAGAAAGGGTAAAAATGTAAGAAGAATGGGGTAAAGTGTGAGGAGGCTATTGCAGGCTGAGAAAAATAATTGGTAGCAAAAGTAAGAACTGGGGGCTTTGAAGTAGAGGAGTCCAGAAGCAGCACAGCACCAGTAGACAGTCAGAGACAGAATCTGTCTGTCGGAAAAGTGCTAGTATGCATGTGTGTACCTAATTTTTTTTTTGGGGGGGGGGAGGAGGGAGGCGGGAGGGGTGGATGAATGTATGTGCATGTGTATGTGACTGAAGTACAACAGAGAGCATGCGTTTGTATATGTTTCTGTGTCTCTGATGGAAATAATCTCATATAAATGGAATTTCCCTTTGAAACGTTCAGTTGGAATGGAGAAGTCCACTGGTACAAATGTGGAGGAGTGGAGGAGTGGGACATGTGTTTTAAAATAGGGGACATTTAGGCATCCCATACGATTCCAGAGGCAAATCCTTAAAATATGGGACTGTCCCATATAATACGAGTAGGTTGGTCACTTTAGAGAGGAGCCACAGCAACAAATATGTTGTAACCTGCCAACAGGCAAGAAATTTGAACTGACCCAGAACATGTATGGACCAGCCCCAGAACCTGGGCATTGTCCTACTATTGCTATTTTTTAAATTTCCACAGTCAAAAGAACACCCAATATACAGAAATGCTCCAAAGTGGAGAAGTGGCCTAGTGGTTGGGGCAAGGTACTTCAGGCCAGAAGGTCGGAGGTTCAAATCCCACTAGAGGACAGCAACCTTGGGCCGGAAGGACTGGGGTTTCTTGTTCCACAGGTGCTCCTTGTGGTCTTGGGCAAGCCACTTAAACCTCCATAGCCCATGTTCCCTGTAAAATAGTTATCTCCAAGTTATAATGCCCTGTTCAATGTAATTTCAGTTTGTTCAATGTAAACCGCACTGATGCAGAATAGCGCGGTATATAAGAGAATTTAAATAAATGTCGGACCAATCGCAAGGAGAGGAACCTTCTCACTCTTGAATGGCTGTTATGTCCATTTTATTCATTTTTGGTTCTAAAATATGAAATTTGAAAGTGAAACATAGACTTATCTGGTGAAAATTCCCATATGCAATGGCGCTGCTTCAAACTGTCAGATCCTGGGAACTCCCCCGTAACACGACATGCATGTTTCGAGCCTCCTCACAGCTCTGCTTCAAGTGCAGCGGGGTGTCTGCTGTAGCTCCAACCATAGGATCACGCATTAACGCCAAAGGGATCATCAACAGTCACAAGTTACTTTTGAGTGTCTGCTAGATTTTCTATTGTCTGGCCAAAGAATGACCTCAGACGTTAGAACCGCTAATCAGAAAAGAGGGAATTCCCCACGACATCGGGAAAACCCTCCTCCTATTGGCCCAAAATTAGACAAGACTCATCCAATCGTTCTCTTTGTTTAGCCCGTGAGGGCTCACTGTATTTAAATGATAAATCCAAAGCTGCTCTAGCCATTGTAATCTATATATGCAGTCGCCACCCCAAGGGTCACTAGTGGCATAATCAATGACCCTACATCGTAAATGCTGAAAATTATGACCCCATATCATACAATGGTCCATCACAGGAGCAGATCATGTTGATGTCCAAATTCAGGAGGCATACTCACCCAGCCGTAATTTTAAAGAGCGAGTGGTGTGGCCAATGTATAGTAAGTTGCAGGGACAACGTAAAAAGTACACTATGTAACTGGATGAGCAGGAGCTGTGCCACAAAAACCTATAAATACGCCCAGTAGTTGGATCTTCCCAAGTATCACCCTGTAAAGTGGTATGGCCAATATTTATGTAGGCGTTCAACAATATGGGTGTATGTTGCATGAATGGAAAAATGCCTACTATCAAATCATCAGTCGTCATCAGTTCCACTGCCCCCACTCACCAGCATGGCCACTGCCCTGGACCTGATATTTTTCTCTAGTTCCCTACCCTCGAACCTTCATAGCTCAGTTCTTCCCTTATCTAACCATCACCTTTTAAGCTTTAATCTTCATCTCCTGCTGCCTCAGCCTCGTCCTGTCTCCTTCAACCTATTTAGAAACCTTCATGCTATTGATCCCTTGACTCTCTCTTCTACCATTTCTCCATCTCTTTCCTCCATCTTGTCATCCAAGTCTGTCGACGAGGCAGTAACTTCCTATAATGCTGCACTCTCCTCAGCTCTGGATGCTCTCGCTCCACCCACCCCACGTCCTGTGAGACATTCTGCACCCCAGCCCTGGCTTTCATCCACTACCCGCTATCTACGTTCCTGTGCCCGTTCTTCTGAGCTTGCTTGGCTCAAATCCCGGTCCCCTGAAGACTTTCTACACTTCAAATTCATGCTTGTCTCTTTCCAGTCATCCATAGCTCTTGCCAAACAAGACTACTATGTCCATCTGACTAACCCTCTTGCCTCTGATCCTCGCCGTCTCTTTACTACTCTCAGCTCTCTCCTTAAAATGCCTCCGCCTCTGATCCCTCCCTCCCTCTCTGTCCAAACCCTGGCTGACTATTTCCATGACAAAATCCACAAGATCACCCTCCAATTCCCCACAAACTCAGCTATTTCCCCTCCTCCTCTCCACTCCCAAGTCTCCCCCCCCCCTTCCCTTATTACCCTCTCTTCCTTTCCTGTCATCTCTGAAGAGGAAACTGCACACCTTCTTTCTTCCTCCAAACTCACCACCTGCTCCTCTGATCCCATCCCCACCCATCTCCTAAGCCCCATCTCCTCCACCATTGTCCCTTCCATCTCTCATAGTCTCAACCTTTCACTCTCCACTGCAACTGTCCCTGCAGACTTCAAGCATGCCGTGGTCACACCTATTCTCAAGAAACCATCACTTGATCCCACCTGTCCTTCTAATTATCGACCCATCTCTCTCCTTCCCTTCATTCTAAACTACTTGAATGTGTGGTTCACAGCCACTGCCTTGACTTCCTCTCCTCTCATGCCCTCCTGGATCCCTTACAGTCTGGCTTTCGTCCTTTACACTCTACTGAAATGGCTCTTGTCAAAGTCTCCAGTGATTTATTCCTGGCTAAATCCAAGGGCCTGTACTCTGTCCTCATCCTTCTTGACCTCTCTGCTGCTTTCGACACCGTTGACCACAATCTTCTCCTCGATACCCTATCCTCGCATGGCTTTAAGGGCTCTGTACTATCCCGGTTCTCCTCCTATTTCTCCCATCACTCCTTCGGTATGTATTCAGGTGGCTCCTCCTCCTCCTCTGATACCTCGCTACCCCGCTCCCAATTGGTGTACCCCAAGGATCTGTCTCGGGTCCGCTCCTTTTCTCTCTCTATAACCAGTCCCTTGGTGTGCTTATCTCTTCCCATGGTTTTCAGTACCATCTGTATGCTGATGACTCCCTGATCTACCTCTCTACACCTGAACTCTCTCCGGCAATCCAGACCCGGATCTCGGCCTGCCTTTCTGACATTGCTGTCTGGATATCTCACCGCCACCTGAAATTGGACATGGCCAAGACTGAACTTCTTAGTTTTCCCCTAAAACCTCCCCTCCTCTTCTTCCTTTCTCAGTCTCTGTGGACAGCTCTGAACTCGTTCCTATTTCCTCGGCCTGCAATCTGGGGGTTGTCTTTGACTCCTCTCTCTCCTTCTCCACACATACCCATCTCATAGCTAAAACCTGCCATTTCTTTCTCTATAACATTAGCAAAATCCACCCCTTCCTTTCTGAACACACTACTAAAATGCTTATCCACTCCTTGATCACCTCCCGTCTTAACTACTGTAACCTACTCCTTACTGGTCTCCCTTTGAGTCATCTCTCTCCCCTTCAATCTGTTCAACACTTCCACTGCACGACTAATCTTCCGCCAGCCTCGTCATGCCCATATTACTCCTATTATCAAGTCAATTCCCTGGCTCCCTATACATTTCCTTTTTAACTTTCATATCTTATCTCTCCTTATAACCTCCCCCCCCCCCCCTTGGGAACTCCGCTCTTCTAGCAAACTGCTTCTATCTATGCCCAGCACTCCTACTGCTAACACACCTTTCACCTTGCTGTACCTTATGCCTGGAACAAACTACCTGTGTCTGTACGTCAGGCACCTTCTCTAACCCTCTTCAAGTCCAGATTGAAAGCTCACCTCTTTGCTGCTGCTTTTGGATCTTGACTCACCTGATCTCATTTTCTCTCCCTTGTTCTACCCCTTCCAATACCTTCCGTGTTTTGTGTTTTGTCTTGACTAGATTGTAAGCTCTGATGAGCAGGGATTGTCTCTTACATGTCTGTGCTGTGCAGTGCTGCATATGACTGGTAGCGCTATATAAATGTTGAGTAGTAGTAGTAGTGAGTAGTAAGGTGCATCTTCAGACAACAACTACTCCCGATGAACAAACCATGCCCAAGTATAAGCCCGCTTGATATATGAATCGGATCACCTCTTGCTGATAAATGACCCCGGAGAATGTGAGCCTGTTGTTGAAAGTCCCCACTGTGGAGCAAATACAATGGAGTCTCAAAAATTGTCTGTGCAGAGGTCCTAGATGATGACTATGAAACGCTGAACAGGTTTCCTAAATAACTTCGTCAGCAGTTTACTATATCTTTTGTAAATTGTGATATCTAGAAAATCAATCGTTTGATCGTGTATGTGGCAGTACATTGTATGTTGGGTCTGATGATTGAAAGGATATGCTTTGGATATGTCCTGCATGAATATGTGTACGTGTCTAACAACATGCTGACAGGAAAGGCTTCCAGTATGTTTGAACAGAGTAAAACACAGATTTGCAAACGTTAGCTCTTTTTACAGCTTATTTCGTTGATACACATATGTATGGCCTTCATGTATATGTGCCAAATGTGCTAAGGGTCATGTGATATTGTTTATTATACTGTATATAAGTGGGATAATCCCACCTCTCAGATGGAATAAACTCACATACTTTCCTAGTGTGTGTGTGTGTGTGTGTTGTTTGTTCCCCTGGTGATCCAGACGGAGGAGGTAGGTGCCCAGGGAATGGGACAGGGAATTACCCTGTGGTAAGTAGAGTACTAATGAGTGCTGGGAAATGAATAAGAACCCGTAAAATTTGGTGTTAGAAGTGCGATTTCCCCGTTGCACTTGAAATTCCCGACTTCCTAAAATAGGCCCGGCTTTAGTAGCCTGCCTAAACGGGACCCGCTTTGGTGGCGGGGTGGCAACAGGGGAAGTCCCGCCTGGGTCTGTGCTGTCATTTTCCTTCTCTGTGGCTTGTGTGCAAGTGTGAGTCTGACAAGATGCTCCTGTTACAGCCTGAAGTGATAGCACTCGTGACAGCTGTCGCAGAAAGCAAGTGGTCAGACGTGCGTCTGATGTTTTATTAGAGGATTTGTGTAACACAATATAAGGGAGTTCCCCCAGAATCCTCGGGAGTGCATGATTCGTCACAGTCTAAAGTGTTTATTAGGTTTAAAACCGCAGCCAAGCATAAGGGTCATGTAAGCAGGACTCCTATGCCCCTGGGGATCCCCCGACTGAAAAGGAAACTCCCAAGGAATATGTTGCCCGTGTGGCGGGGACTTCTATACTAACCCATGGGTGGATAACATGGCTGGATGGACAGAAGGGCTCTGTAGTTCCAATCCTTTTCCTAGGGATGGCAGTTTCTCTGCCTGCCATTTAGATATGATTAGAGGTTTATGTTTAGGGGATAAGAAGGCATTCCGCTTTTACTCCGGTGACCTGAAGTGGCGCAAGGCTTACATGAAGGAATGTGGGATAGTATGGCTTCAGTTAGCTACTTATTACAATGGGGTCCCCTCCCTATGCACTTCCTCGCCAGGAACAACCAACATACCCCCCCCGACCACTGATAAGAGAATGTATAATGGCACATTGATGTTTAACACTAAATATATAGAAGAATGTATTATAGCACACGATGTATCATAGCGCACAATGTACATAGCTCAACCGAATCAAACACACACACATCTTACACACAAAGCACGATATAGAACCCTCACTGCATGAAAAACACTATCACTTCCTTTGATTGTTTTGCTGTGATACCGCCTTGATTGTAAGATAAGGCGGTATAGAAATACTGTTAAATAAATAAATAAAAATAAATAAATATGTGGAGGTTAAGGCAGTGGGAACCGCGGTTCTCGCGACCCCTACGGCACCTCAAGAGGGACTGTATCCTGCCCTGTTCCCTAGTGCTGAAGATGACGATATTCTACTGGCCGCTGCTGATATTCAAGCAGGTGAGCCCACCAAGAAGGGGGTGGATAAGGGGGCTGTGGATAGGGGCAGTATTCCGTTCATATGTAAATAGTCAATGACTATTATTCATTGTAAATAATTACTCCGGTTACCCAAGTTTTTGTTCCTGTTCCATGTAAAAAAGCAGATAATATGTATCTTATCTGATGTTTTATTGTTCTTTGTAAACCGCGCTGATTATAAATAGTGCGGTATATAAAAGATGTTAAATAAATAAATAATAAATAAATAAATATTAAATCAGAAGAAGATAAAAGATATTGGGAGGAAGTTATGCAGGGGATGGGGGAGCTAATAGCCCACAGTACTCAATCCCTGCAGGAAGTAATAGAGCGAACCTCACACACCCTGGAAGGGATGAGGAAGAAAGGGTGGCAGACTGCACCGAACTTTAAGGGTGAGTTGGTGACTCCTTTACCGCCATCCTTGTCCATAATTTCCATTCAGCTTCTAAATGGTTAGCCTTCTCTCCCGCGACACCTTTGTATTTATTTAACTTTTTTTATATACCGTGCTATTACATTTCAATGCGGTGTACATTGACCAGACCTATATACTGTGCGGACGAGCCGCATAGTGTTTACATTGAACAGGGATTAAAACTTGGATTTAAAAAGGGGTAACATTTCTACAGCTTATTTACAATGTTGTCCATGTTTTCAGGCTATATTCTATTCAGAGCTGATCATTTTGAGTTGGCTATTGACGGAGAATTGGCTTGTGTGGGGCCAACAACTGAAAAATCGGTGTGCTAACCCCTTCACCTTGAAAGAGGGTGGAGGGGATGCCACAACGATTGTAGAAGAGTACCCCTTTATTACTATTGGTCAGCAGCTGGTCATTAAACCTATGGATGCTGCGACCATGGCTGCAATTGTCCAGAATGCCACTAGTCCTATGAAAGCCCCAAAAGCTACTGTCCAATATCTGCAGCGAATGACCCACGGCTTGCAATGTACTGCCCAGGATTATCGGTTGATAATTGAGGGTGTTATGGGATATGATGAGGAGACCCCCTTTGATTTTACCAGGGTAACGATTTTAAAGGGCCCTAAGGTCCCGGATAATGTGGCACTGTATCCCTTCAATTTCCCCGAGGCCGTGAAGGGGATGTGGAAAGGAAGTGCAGGATGAGTTTGAGAGATTATTTGGTGAAAAGCAGAACTTGGCCGCTTCAATCACCGGCATACAGGAGGTGGGGGAGGGGGTGTCCCAATTGTATAAGGTTCCGTAAGTGTTGGAAGGAGGAAGCAAGTTTGTCCCGGATAGGATTAAGGGGGTCTACTGTATGCATATACAGACCATGTTTGGAGCAATGCGCCCGGAGGTGGCGGTTGCCTATAAGAGCATGATAGATGAGTGGCTCAAAATGAACCCCGAACGATTTGGAGTGAGTTATTTTGATGAAGGAAGCGACAGGGTGCTTTGCAGATATGGAAGGGAAGAAGGTATTGGGCAAGCCATCGGCGGTTAGTCATGCCTGGCAGCAGGTATAGAATGGGGACAGGAAACTCCCCGCAAGGGTGGCAGAACTCCAGAGGCAGAGGAAGAGGATGCTGGTGAGGAAGGGATGGCAGCATGGGACAGAGGGGGAGGGCAAAGGCCCCAAATTTCAGACCTAGGAATCAGGTATGCTTTAAGTGTAAGCAGCCAGGACATTGGAAGAATGAGAGTCCCTATAGGGAGGTGGGGGAACCAGAAGGTGGGGCCGGGCTGGCATGGGTCGGTGGGGCTGTGCCTGCCCCCGTTATTCCCATTGCATGGCAGCCGCCTCCGCCAAGGCAGGCATAGGGCTGCCCGGAGGCTGTTGTTCCGGCCTGGATACAGTTAACGAAAGGATGGAAGGATCCCCCTTGGTGCACCTTAGGTATCAATGGCAAGGAAGTGTCCTTTGTGGTGGACACGGAAGCCATGTGTTCCACCTTGCAGGTGACTCTTTACAAGGGAAAACTAATCCCCTGGTCCAGTCTCTGTGGGTATTAATGGAACATCTGTCCCTACGTGGATGACTCCCCAGCTATCAGTTTCTGTTGCGGGAGGGGAGGGGATTTTCTCCCATTCCTTACTATTATCCTTCATGTCCATTAGCTTGCTAGGATGGGACCTGTTATGCTTGCTTGAAGCCACTACCATTAGTAACCCAGATGGTTCCTTTTCTTTCTTTTCCCCTTTCCTGCTCTCCATGAATATGGAAGAAGCCAAGGAGGAAGGTGCGCATCCCTTAGCAAAGGTCCCCCGGACCCTCTGGTCTACATACCTACGGATGCGGGATTTGTTCCCTGCACTACTATATTGCCAGTTAAAGGATCCCCAAGTTACTGTCTATATAAAATAATATCCATTTTCTGCCGTTAAGGAGGCAGCTTTGACCCAGATGATTTCAGCATTTTTGCAATCCGGGGTGGTCGTGCCCACCGTGTCGGCATATAATATCCCCGATAATCACGTCCTGAAGGGGGGCAGGCTTTAGATTTACCCAAGATCTAAGGGCAGTGAATTCAGTTAATAGTGCCACTGGCGCCAGTAATGCCCGATATTACAGGATTACTCACGTTAATCCCCAGCCAGGCTTGCTGCTTCACGGTCATTGATTTAGCTGTGTTTTTAGTATTCCCCTTGATTTCTCGACTCAGCCGCTTATGGCTTTCACACATGCCGGCAGACAGTACACCTGGACTCGATTGCCGCAGGGATACATTGATTCTCTGGCAGCATATTCTCTTGTGCTTAAGGCATCTATTGAAATGTGGCATCCCCCTGTTCCTCCCACTCTCCTCCAGTATATGGAAGTTTGTTGGATCTGTGCTAGCTCAAAGGAGTCCTGCGAGCAGGATTCTGTTTCCTTGTTATGTCACCTGGCATCCCACAGACATAAGGCATCTTTGTATAAGCTTCAGTGGTGCTGTGAGCAGGTTACTTATTTGGGGTTTGTGCTCTCCCCTGGACATAGGGTGCTCTCTCCCGCCCGAGTACAAGCAATTATGGAACTTGCCTTGCTAGAAACTGTGACGTAGATGTTGGCTTTTTTGGGGCTCATCTCTTTTTGTCGTCAGTGGATCCCTGACTGCTCATATTGGGATTCCATCCTGTGAGCTTCCGTCTTACAATTACCTGGGTCTGCGCACGTGGAAGGGACTGATGATATGATTAAAGCACACACAGTGCTGAAACAGCTGCTCATTTCAGCCCCGACTTTGGAATTGCCTGATTACGCTCGCATGTTCCACTTATATGTAAAGGAAGAGGGGGGAACAGTGGCAGCCATCTTAGCCCAGAAACATGGGGGTGGGTTGCGGCCAGTAGCATATCTATCCAAAAAATTACCAGTCGAGGTGCAGGGATGCCCGTGTGCCTGCGAAGTGCTAGTGGCAGCGGCGATTGCCCTCCAAATGATCACTCTATAACCTTGTCACATGTGGCTACTTTATACTCCCCCCACTCTGTCCTACGTGTTAAAAAATTTAACTACTCAGCATTTTTGACCACACAGTGGTTTAACGAGTTGTGAGGGCACTTTAACCTAAACTGAGTGGGTTACTGACCGTAAAGCAGCAATCGCCTGCGTTTACTCCCTTATTAGCCTTGCCAGGCCCTGTTACGCCCCATTGGGACATCAGTCCCTGAAGAATATGCATGACTGCCTTGAGCTGATTAATCGAAGCGAAACGGCAGGGTGGGCGGATTTAGGCTCCACCCTCTTGAATGGGGCACCGCCTGTCGTTGTAGATGGCGGTTGCGCTGCACCCTAGAGATAAGGTATATGTTGCCTCATACGCTATTTGTCCAGCTCCCTGATATTGTTCATGATGCCCAGCTGGTCTCTTATGCATCGGCACAGGCAGCCGAGCTAATAGCCTAACTAATGCGTATGAGCTATTTGTGGATAAAGAGGTCAATATTTACACTGATTCTAGATAATCCTTTGGGGTGGTACGTGATTTTGGTGGAAGGCAGCGGACGGGAAACCCATTTCCCATGCATTATTGGTAAATAATCTACTGACAGCCCTGTGTAAACCCCAGGCAGTAGCTATTATTAAGTGTGCTGTATGATTTGTCCATGGAGTCTCAAGGCAATGCATTTGCTGATAGTAATAGCCAAGCGAATAGCGCTGGAACAGGTAGAACAATTGGAAAGGGCTACAGGGGTTACTAACATGCAGTCTCAGTTAGTAGAAATGTATGTGTCCCCGCTGGAACACTCCTTTCCTCTCCATCATCTACAGGCAGTGGCTGATCCGGAGGACCTGGCCTACTGGGAAAGCCATAACATGAGATTAACAGATGCAAACATCTGTCAGGAGAAATGGGGGGGGGGGGGGGGAGGGTGGCGGGGCTTACCAAAAGCAGCAGCACCTCTTTTGATTAGCCAGGTACATGGAGTTGGTCACAAAAAACGGAATAAGGTATTACAAGAGCTGCAGGAAGTATTTATTTGTCGTGATTTGGCCTCGTTTAGTTGAATCACAGTTAGGGCAATGTCTTATGTGCACCCGGAATAATGTTTAGCAGTGGAAAACCGGTGGGACAGCTACAGTATTTACCCCCACCCGAAGGACCTTTTCAGGCTCTCCAGATTGACTTTACATGTATGCCCCATTCGGTGGAGGGTTTAAGTATCTGTTAGTGATTGTAACTGATTTTCTAAATGGGTTGAAAGCCTTCCCCACTACCAAGGA